>LR548792.1:0-73673 GCA_900536415.3 Caenorhabditis sp. 38 MB-2015
AAATGAGATAATCATTCTCATCATGAGGTCGTTTATTCTGGCCTCCATTGTGGCTTTGGCCTTCGCCGCCACCCCAGCTTTCGAGCACACCTTCGAGTCAAAGAACGAGTATGTCTACAAATTTGATGGCCTCGTTCTCTCCGGACTTCCAACTTCTCAACAAACCGATATGTCTCAATCCCGTATTTCTGCTCGTGCTCGTCTTCAATCAATTGATGACCGTTACATCCATCTTCAATTGGTTGAAATCAAAATGGCTGCTTCAAATGTTCCAGAAATCGATGAACAATATCCAGAACTCCGTTCCTTGGAGCAAAGAGATATTTCGAAGGAATACAAGAGCCTTCTTGAGTTGCCAGTTCGTGCTCAAATCAAGAATGGACTTGTTTCCAACATCCAATTCGATGCTAAGGATGCTGAGTGGTCAAAGAATGTCAAGAGATCTGTTCTCAACATGATCTCATTCGTCGAACAACAACCAACTGAAGAATTCGAATCTCGCATGGAAAATGATGAAGAATTCCAATCATTCTTCATCAACGAAAAAACCATCGAAGGAGACTGCCAAGTTGCTTACACCATCAACCGTGAGAACAAGAAGACCATTGTCACCAAGACTGTCAACTTCAACAAATGCGAATCGAGACCACAAGCTGTCTACGGAAATCAATTCTCCGAGGAACTTTCCCAACAAGAACAAGAGAAGGTTGAATCATTCAAACCACAAACTGTCTACACATACACTTTGGAAGATGAATTGTTGAAGGAAGTCGAAGTTCGTTCGATCTACACTCACAACCTCAATGGACAAGAAGTCATGAAGACCGAAACCCGCTCAAAGCTCACCCTTGAAGAAACTCTCAAGATCAACAAGGAAATCAAGAAGGTAATTCGAACAACAAACGAAAAAAAAAACAATTTTCAAATTTTTAGGTCAATGGAAAGCCAGAAGAACTCATCTACTCTACCGAATGGGAGAGATCTGTTGAAGATTTCTTCAAGAATGGAGATTCTACCAAAAAAAATCCATTCGAACTCCCAACTGGAACAAAAATGACTTTGATCAAGACCATCCTCGAAAACATTCAAGATGATGAGAAAAATGGACAAGAAACAGTTCATCAACTTGCTCGCCTTGTTCGTCTTCTCCGTACCACAACCTCTGATGAGCTTGAGAAAATTCACAAGGAATGCTATAACAAAAAAGACGAGAAGGTAAACACATCTAGATTTTAATTTCTTGAGAACACGAGTTATTCCAGATTCAAAGAATCATTGATCAAGCTCTTGCTATCGCCGGAACAAAGAACACGATCGAACATTTGTTGAACCATTTGGAATATTCCAAAACCGGTTTTTTGAAAAATCCAAGTCAAGTTGCTCTTCTTTTGAAGTCTATTCAAGAAACCCTTTATCCATCTGAGAAGATTGCTGATTTGGTTGTCAAGTTTTCAAACGAAGTTGATGATCTTGAGCGTCAATCTGCTATTCTCGCTTATGGTACCATTGTTCGTGGAATTCTTTCTCAAAGAGTCAACCAAAACAACCACCTCATTCGTGAAGACACTCGTGACTTGAAAGAGAAGTACCTCAACAATTTCTTGGATATGTTCCGTTCATCTGAAAGAAACACCTACGGAAAAGTTTTGGCATTGAAAGGTCTCGGAAACGCTGGAATTGATATCGCTGTCAACGAAATCAACTCAATCATCAATGACCGTCGTCAACCACTTGTTGTCCGCAGAGAAGCTGTTGACTGTCTCCGACTTCTCGATAACATCATGCCACTCAAACTCCAAAGAGTTCTTCTCCCAATCTACAAGAACCGTCAAAATGCTCCAGAACTCCGTATGGCTGCTTTGTGGAGATTGATCCAAACCAGACCATCCCAATCTGTTTTGGTTCAACTTGTCTCACAAATGGAGAAAGAATCCAACCAACAAGTTCAATATTTCACTTATCAACTCTTGAAACAATTCAGTCAATCAACCAACCCACAATACAAACAACTCGCTTCAGATTGTGTAACCGTTCTCTCATTCACACGCTTCCAATCACAACAAGAATCATCAGTTTTCTCCACATACGCCCAACTTCCAATGTTTGCTCGCGATATTCTTTCCGGAGCTCAATTTGATTTCTCTACCATTTTCAAGAAGAACTCTTATCTTCCAAGTGAACTTCAAGCATCGCTTGAATCAGTTTTCGGAGGAAACTGGAACAGATACCTTGTTCAATTTGGATTCACTCAACAAAACGTTGAACAAGCTATCCTCAAGACAATCAGAAAAGTGAGAGACTCAAAAGAAAGACCAATAACTCGTGGAGATCGTTCATCCGAAGAAAAAGTCACACTTCTTCAAAAACTCGCCAAACAATTGAAACTCAAGGCTCGTCAACAAGCTTCCGACAATCAAGAAGTATTTGGTTTGACTTATTTGAGATACAAAAACATCGATCAAGTTATCATTCCATTCACTAAACAACAAATCGAATTCATTGTCGAGAATTTCGTGACTCTCGAAAAAGTTGCACTCCGCGAAGATATTGAAAAACTCACTGGCAGATTCACTCATTCAGCATATTTCTATGAGTCTATTCGTCAACTTCCAACTACCCTTGGTCTTCCACTTACCATCACTGGAAAGGTCCCAACTATTGCTACATTCGAAGGTGAACTCAGTACAAACTCAGAAGGACTTACAGTTACCGTTCGCCCATCGATCGCTGCTACTCACATTTTCGAAATGAGTTTGATGACACCATGGTTTGAACAAGGAGTCAAGTCAATGCAATCAATCAAATCTTACACTCCACTCAAGCTTCAATGGTCCGCCGAGGCAGTCAAAGGAGATATCGAAATGGAAACCAGAGTCAATGTCCCAGAAGAAGAAGAATTCTCAGTTCAAGTCTCATCCCGTCCAGTTGTCTACCTTCGTTATCCAGGATTCTCAAAGAACCAATACGTTGACACTGAAGAGAAGACTCTTGCTATTCCACAATTGAACAAGAAGACTCAAGAAGTTGAGAAGACCATCAATGTTTTCGGACTTGAAATTTCCACTCGTGGAAATGTTTTGAGACAGTGGACACTCGAAAATGCTCTTTTTGCTGAACAAGATTATGAACTTGTTATCAAGAACAACAACAACAGAAAGCCAGCAGTTTTCACTTCGAACGTTGTTATCAATACCGAATTGGATCAAAGCCTTGACTACAAACTTGAAGAAGTTTTCGAATCGGAATTTGAAGTTGAAGGACACTCCAACGAAGCTCGTCGTCAAGCCCTCCAAAAATTGGTCAAGGATTTGGAATCAACCAAAGTTCTAACCAGAAACATTATTGTAACACTTCGTGCACCAGAAAAGTATCTTCTCAAGTTGGAAACCGCTATCACAGTCGATAAAATGCTCCGTGCTTTCAAAACCGAATTCAACGTTCTCTATACCGCTGAACAAGACTGGACTCTTAACAACGTTTTTGTTGCTGTTGCTCCAGAAATGATCGACACATTGGAAAAACTTCGTGAACAACCACACCGTGAAGTCATGATGAGCATGAACACCAAATGGGGACTCTCAAAACAAAACAAGAAGAACGAAATTGAATTGAGAGCTCAAATCGGACAATCGAAAGAACAAAGAAAGTATCAAAGAGCTTTGGAGAGACGAACTGAAGTTCCACAATACGATCTTATTGTCAAATCTGCTCGTTTGAACCAATTGGATCTTGTTGCTCAATACAAATTGAACCAACAAACTCAACAACAATTGGAATCTTTGGTTGATCGCCTCAACTGGTATTTGAACCAACACTGGACTGTCTCTACTCAACAACAAGACAACGAAGAGAACCGTATGCACTTGAGATTGACTGTTGACCCAATCACCCGTGAATACGTCAACATCACTGTTCAAACTCCAGAACAACAACTCCAACTTCGCAGTGTCCAAGTTCCAAGACTCCCACTCCCATCAGTTGCTTCATGGAGACTCACTTTGAACCAAGACAATGGACAAGTTTGCTCTGTTTCTCCAAAAAGAATTCAAACTTTCGATGATATGATCTACTCTGCTCCACTCACCACTTGCTGGTCCGTTATTGCTAAGGATTGCTCAGAACAACCAAAGTTCGCTGTCCTCGCTAAGAAGGAATCCAAGAACTCGAAGAACTTGCTCGTCAAATACGTTACTGAAGAGACTAGTATTGTTTTCTCGAAGGTAAACGGTAAATTTGTTGCCAAACAAGACGGAGAAGAAATGGAAGAGACTGATATGTTGTTCAGCGGGTAAGTGAAACCATGTGAAGTTGTATTTCTAGTTTTGTATATTTCAGAATCACCTTCAATAAGGAATATTTGTTGTTGGATGTATTCGAACATGTCACTATTCAATATGATGGACAAAACGTTTATACCAAGTTGAACCATTTCAACAAACAATCCTCAAGAGCTAATCTTTGCGGACTTTGCGGTAACAACGATAACGAGGTATGTTACTTCTTTTTTAAGTTGTGTGATTCATTCCCAATTTATTTTTTCAGATGGACAATGAATTGAGAACTGCTGAAGATGAGGAGACCGAAGACCTCGAGAAGTTCCACAGATCATACTTCTTGAACGACAAGGAATGCGAAATTGAGGAAGATGTTGTTTCTGACAAGAAGAACTACAGAAAAATGGAGAGAAAAATGAGATCCTCATCATTCGAACTCGAAAATGAAGATAATCAGGAATACGAGATTGAAGACAAGGAGAACGTTGAGAACAGTGAGTCATTTATTTGAAATTGTTTTTATGAAACAAAATGTATAAATTTTTAGACTTGATCAAGAGAACCGAAGTCAAGGAATTCGCTCACCGCATCTGCTTCTCTTTGGAAGGAGTTCCAGCTTGCCGTCGTAACTACGATGAACAAGAAACTGTCGAACAAAAAGTCAAGTTCACCTGCTTGCCAAGAAACGATGTTGAATCTCGTCGTTTGTTGAAACAATCTCGTCAACAAGGTGTTCTTCAATTGAAGAGCCGTCCAGTTTCCTTCGTTCAACCAATTGTTGTTCCAACCCAATGTGAATACGCTTATTGAGCCGAGCTCGCGATTCATTTTAGTCCAAATTCATGAATTTGATCATTAGTTGTTTTTTGTAATTTTCACTGAATAAACATTTTGAATGTTTTGTTTTTGTTCATTATACAGCTTTGGTGGGCATGGGAATAATTTATGAACGAAATTCCTTTACAAATATTGAGCCGAGCTAATTCTAGTTCAAAGTCATAAATTTGACCATTAGTTGTATTTTTTCTTTGATTTTGTATTTTTCCTGAATAAATATTTGGAACATGAACCGGAGTTTTTCTTTCAAATAATTGTATGAAAACTACAGAATAAAAAAATCGTTTTACAGAAATGTATGTTGTCAGTAAACTATGTGATATTGAGAAATACGTTTGAATTGAAGGATATTTGAAGAACAACTGAAGTAAGAAATGGTGGTGTTTTCTCATCTTACTCGTCTTGGTGGTCGGGGCCGATAGGCTCAATTGGATGTCCTTCGTCTTCTTCTTCTTCCTCCGGAAGAACTATATCGCCGTTCGCAATTAGCTCGTCAATATTTTCAATGCGCTGAAAAATAAACAAATTTAAAAATATCGTGTAAAAAAAACTCACTTCGACTTCTTCTTCGTCAGACTCAAGATCAAAAAATAGCGCAAATTGCGGAAATTTCCGTCTTATTTCCATATTACACTTGACACTCTCCATCGAGGCACTACTGGCAATCGATGATCGGTCTGAGTCAAAAGCGGAATCTCTTGAACTCAAATCATCTTTCATGACGATTTCAGAGAAATGGTCCTCAATTGTGTTGCGTCTGCAACACAGAAGATTCCAAAAACAGCCGAGCATACTGATCTGAAAATGAATAGTTGGTAGTGTTTTTTAACAAATAAAAAAAAAGTGAAAGATATAACGTTGAGCAGTTAGAGAGAATTACAGATGAAAGAATGAAGAAAGTCATCAACGATTTACCAAAGTTTGTTTTTTTTCAAACTTATTTGCGATTTCCAAAAAACCAACTCAAGTTTTTAAAAGTTTTCAACTTAAGACTAAAAAACATGAAAATCTGCAATAGCTCGATTATTTTTGATTTCTAAAAGATATCTCAGAATATTCAATTCTTTCAAAAACAGGTTCCGTCATGAATAGGATGAAACTCAGGAATTGTTGAGTATATAATAAAGAAAAAATGACAATTAATAAAAAACCAACGAAAACACTCGAAATTTATGATTAGACTGAAAATCGAGGGTTTTTCCAAAAGATAAAACGACACTATCTTTAAAGAAAAAATAAAAATTCTTATCTTTTCTTATTTTTTGCACTTTCGAACCAAATAGTTTACCATTGATTGGGAAGGGCAATGATGATTTACAAAAGTTAAAGATTGTTTATCATATTCAACAAACTTGAATAGAATTCCTGAGAAGTCGAAATAGATTTGCAAACAAACCCATTTTACATTGAATCTGATGACTGCACAACTCAGCAAAAAATGGGTAACCGTTTTCAGGTAATATGTTCAATTGTGGTGAGAATTGGTCTTGTGCAGTCAACGCATAGAGAGTACTCAAAGAAAACATTAAGTGAACAATATTTTTTTAGAAAATCGTATACACCGAAACGTTACATATGAACTTGATTGATCATCATTTCAATGTTTTTTTTTCTCATTCAATTTATAATTTTATGTGCGAATTGCACAAAAATGCGAAAAATATGCAAAAAAATCAAATTAGGTCTTTTTCTGCAGTAATAGTGTGCCTCATTGTACCCTGCCGTTTCGAGTTTGCATATTGAAAGTAGGCAGATGTGCAGGTTTCAATTGAAAACTCACTGAAAAATCGTCAAACTGGAAGATATTTTTTATACGCACAGATCAATGTTATTTTGATTGGGTTCAATTGAAAAAAAAACTCGAGGTTGTAAAACTTCAAGGAGAAATAGGAAATGTTCTATCAAACTACTAGCTAATAGAGTGAACGATGCTTCCCTGCCGAACCGCACATCATTGCCATCAGTCATGTTTGACTCCATTTCTTTGCTTTAATTTTATAGCCGTTCGTTACATTTTCAGTTCTTGCGTAACACACTTATTAACTTATCGACTATGCCTTTTCAAGCATATATATTCTTGTTCTAGATGCGATACGTTGTTTTCTATTTTACCCTCGACAATCGGCCAAATTGAGAAAAACAAAGCTAAGAAAAATAGTCCAAGAAAAATACAAGACTCTTATTAATATTAGTGGTCGACTTGTTGACGCAAATGCATTTTTGGAAAACAAGTCTAAGTCCTTGATTCGCTTCTTTCATTCACCAAACAACTATTGAAAAGAGCTTCAGATACTCTTGATATGCTATTTTCTATTGTCCGAAGAGAGGTGAAATTGAACCAAAGACTGGATGTCGTTTTCAGGAAGAATTTGCTTCAATCAGTTCGTCATGGACATGGTCGATGTATTTTACTCTTTGTTTCTCTCAATGTCACCAAAAAACATATCTTCTTTTACTGTCTTCACAAATTGAGCACCATCCAACCATTGAACAGGATATTTTTTTTTCTTGGAACATTTGGCGTGTATCCGAAAATAGCTTGCTTCTTCAATGATGCTGCATCTCTTAGACAGCCGACCTCTATCCAGTAGTTGTTTTTTTTTTCAAAAATGTTGCAATATTTTACCCCCATTCTCCTTTCCTAATCACATGTTTCAAAAGGCAAACAAACTTTAACGAACCTCTAAAACTATACAACCCAGAAACATAAACATTGAAATCTAATCATTATACAAATATTTGATATAATAATCTAGCTACCAATAGTTTTGAACAAAATTATCAGTGACACTCGAAAAGGGTATTAAAAATTAATTTCCTCTCATTCCTCCTCGTTTACACTTTTCCATTCAAAACAATTTCAACACTTTTTCCATTTAGAACATGTCAATGTATGGTAAAGACAAAGCATTTATCGAAAATGAGCAGCGTTTTCGACAAGATCGAGATTATCTATCGGGTCCGACAAACTATTTGGCGCCTTATTCAGGAACAACGTTTTCGACAAACAGTAAGCCTACAGAATATTCAAGAATTGAAGAACCTATGCTTATAAATGATATCAACAAGAAAAAAGAGGTAAGTGATTGAAACTAAAAAAAGAAAAAAAAAACAATAAAGAATTTTAGATTTCCACCCAACCAGTTGCCGAACAAGTCGAATGCACCCCTTTCATGTGGGGACATCCAATGGGACTTCTTCGATGGTTCCAATTAATCATGTTTTTCATTCTACAATGGTTGGTACAAATCACATGTGGTGGAGATACATGCACCATGATTATGAATGTTTTTGGATACACAGCTATGGGACAGGTTGGTGAATCACATCATTCAAATATGAGAAATAACATTCTCCGTTAAACTATTCATACTTTCTAAGAAAAAAGTTCTCCAGCTAACACATAAACAATACCCAGAAAAAAATGAATCTACAAAACCTATTTTTCTGATAAAAATAACAAAACACCGTACATCAGAAGGGCATCAAAACAATAATACATCTCAAAATAGTTGGATTACTGTATTGTGAGAACTTTGAAAAACAACCAAGTTTGGACAAACTTTTCCTAATTTTAGAATCAGAAAATTGTTAGGAAAGAAAGTGCCTTCAAAATTTGAAGTCTTGCAATAGATTCTACTGAATTCAAGAAAAGACTAGTATGACAAGAATTATCTAAGCTCAAGAAAAATTAATCACAAGAATTATCTAAGCTAAAGATCTAAAAATCTATTCCTACAGTAGCCAAGTGAAAGAAAACCACCACTGAGAAAAACTGAAACAATGTCAAAAAAAAACTCTGAGAGTGTAATAAACATGACTTTATAAACGTTTACCTGTTCAAAGGTCAAGGCGTTCATACAGTATACCGTTCTCTCATTCGCACGATCTCACGTCTATTAGTTTATCAACTAGGTCTCTACAGTAGTGGGTAACTGTAGTACACTTTTTCATGATTTTATATAGTCCTACCAGTAAAAAGTGTCTCATTGGAACTATTCCGTTTAAAAAAAAAACTATATATCAAAAACAAAAAACTAAAAACTGGCAGCTTTTGGCATATTTTCTTCCAGATGGGGTACGGGGAGTTGGAAAGTTACTCTTGAATGAAGTAGCACATTTATCTAGGTATAACCCTTTTACCGAAATTGAACCTTGAAAGTTTTCAAATATGGTTTGAATTTAGATTTTTCAATAAAAAATCTTCCGATGGTTATTCCTTATGAAAATGTGTTCTTTTTTTTTGAGAGCAACTTGCCATGTCCTCGTTGCCCACCTTCAGGATAAAATCGAAAAAAAACTAATATTGCGATAGTGCTGTTACCCAGAACTCAATCGGGTACCACAACAATTTTGGGCTCGAAAAACTACTTCATTTAGTTCATATCTACGAGGACTCTAAAAACATACTCTACCAAACGTTGGAATTGAAAAGTTACTGTGGTAGCGATTGAATGTTGGGCAATAGCAAGGCCAAACAGATACAGTAAGACGCATCAAAAGTTCACCTCGATAGTCGAAGGGGTCTAACAACAATTAGACGTTTCTCGTTCCTTATCACTTGTCAAAAAAGAGGGGTGTTTCGACATGAGATGGATTGGTTTCTTCTGTTTTCAAGAAAAAAAAATCTTGACTGANCCCCCCCCCCTTTTGTACGAAGGTACCTCTTCGTACTGTAAGAATGATAAAACATCTTGTGAATTGAACATACCACTATCTGAATTGTGATACGGTGGTGTGGTCTTTGAAAATTAATTCTCTTAATACAAAAAAGAGGAACCATAAAACTACTGTTTATTGGAATATCAGGTTAATCTTGGATGCAATGAGTGTCACCTGGAGGTCATGAATCTTGACGAAAAATGAGATAATTTTTTTTGTTAGTTTGTCTTCCTAATCGACGATTTTCACTTTTATCGAGCCAAACAGGGCCAGATAAAGATAAAATGCTGATTACGGATTTTCACCCAAAATTTAAAGTTAAAAACTTGCCAGTTAATGATATACTACAGCTCTACACAAAAACAAGCGCGGGAACAACTACTGGTTTTTTAAATTTTGCTCAATTTTCTCTAATATTCCGCATCAAATACTGATTCTTAGACAATCCGAGAAAAACATTGAACAATTTTCTGATAAAAATTGTTTTGATTTATTTTTGGAAGAATGATCAATTTTTGTCTAAAACATCAGAAACAGCGTAGATCAGGTTCAAATTTGGAAAAAAAAATTGAAAAAAATGAAATATATATACTACGAAGTGTACTTGAATACGAGAGAAATCGGATTTTGAAGGGATAAAAGTGCCACGAGATAAACAATTATGAAAAAATCCATCAGGGAAAAGAAACGGAAATTGTTTTTCCTATTCGCCAACAAAATCTGCCCTTTTTTGATTAAAAACAACGAAAAATCATCCAACTAGATAACTGACTGGGTGGTCTGATAACGCGAATCGTTTTCGGAAAATCAATACATCATCACTACCGTACTCGTTCTTCTCTTTTTTCAGCTTTTTGTTCTTATCATCTACCTTGGCCTTTCGTTGTTCTGCGCGTTGATTCTTCTTGCCTACATTCTTAACGCCCACAAATCGTTCCGATCAGCAATTTTGTCGGCTGAGCGAGTTTATGCAATTCTTGGAATTGTTTTCATGTTTATCGCCGGGATTTTGGGAACTTGGATGGCTGTTCTTGCCAATGATCCGGAAGTGAATTATCAAGGACGAGGACGTGGACATATCCAAGGTCAATGGATCGCGGCAGCCGTAAGCACAAAAATTTTTGAAGCAATGCTCAATGCGTTTTTTTTTCTAGGTTTTGGAATTTTTGATGGTGGGAGTCTACATTTTCGATTTCATCCTGCAACGCCGTGAAGTATGGATTAGGCCACAAAATTTGGGTATTTCACTGTTAAATACCCAAATCAAAAATGTTAATTATTAATTTTTTTCCAGAATTATCCTTTCACTGGAAAGGAATACAAAATCGAGAGACGACGACAAGCAATCAACCAGGATTTTCACAACTCTGAACATTTTACAATTTGACCTAAATGAAATAAATTTTTGTGTTTTTTTCAATTTTATTTTTACGTGAATATTGTATGCGAGAAAAATATATAATAAAAGGGGGAATTTTATGAAAATTGGGAAGGAAGTCGGAAAATGACAGATGGACGATTTATTATAATACAAAAAAAAATTCGGGTTTGGATTATTAATGAATGAAAATCGTATCGACTATCACAAAATAACGTATATTGTAAAAGATCGGGAGAGATTTTTGTTATTGTAGGGACTGGGCAAACCCTTGTGGTTTTGCGAAAAAAAGTGGTTTTTGAATAGAATTTTTGATAAAAAGAGAGGAGAAGGAGATGAAAACATGAGTTTTGGTTTCGGTTCGACTATTAAAAATCGGAAAGGAGAGGAAGTTCACAACATGTTTTAGGAGGAATGAGAAAAACTTCTGAATTTTTAAAATGTTAACAAATAAAAAAACACAGGAGATAGGTATCTTAGGCTTTTGAGTCGAAGAATGAATAGGTTGGATTTTCATATCCATTAACTTGCATGCCAGCGAGATGACGTTCTTCTGGAGTGCAAACGTCGACTTCGACGAATCCTTGCATGGCGCGACGACGTCTGGCCATCACCATCAACATTGTGATAGCGGCAACGCTCAAAACGACGGCGAGGAAAAGGAATGATGGATTGTTGAGGAAATCACCTCTATTGCGCTGAAAAAAAGGGACATGTATTTGATATTGTTCTATGATTTTTGACCTTAGCCTATCCCCAAAACTTACTAAAACAAGTCCTAAGAAAAATTGAAAACCCCCCAATTGCAAACTGAACTACCTAATGAAAGTGACCTTTGAGAAAAAATAGTCTTTTCTATTTGACAAATGGTTTTGAACACTAAATGTTGAATCATAAGATCTAAGGGATCGGTATCTGACCAGATATCACTATCAAACTATATATTATCAAAAACATGAAAATAAATAGGTAAGTACATAGATAACCTGAAGCACATCCTCAAAAAATCAACATGAAGCACCGTTGCCGCAAAAAATTAAAATTAAAAAAAAATTTGATCTACACGTTGGCTACACTCTCGTCTCCTGTCAACCCACACTTTTTCTCTGAAAAAAAGACGTGCCAGGGTTGCCATTCAGACCACACCTACTATTTGAAGGACAATGCAATGAAAAATACAATTTTGATTTTTCTGTGAAGGGTGGGGGGGTGTGCTTGTGGACTAAAACAGGATTCAGTTCAAGTAAAAATGGACCAGAGGATTGATTTAAATCCTGTGATACTGAATACATACACAACCCTGTGCATTGGAAATCTTGGGAAAAATCAACATTTTCCGATTTTTTGATTTCCAAAGTTAGTCTTAATCGGAAAACAATTCTGAATTCTTACCTCGGAGTGGAGGAACTTGTCGCGTTTGTAGAACGATTGTGGTTCATCAATGATTGGTTCGATATCAACACGAAGTTCCTTTATGTTCTTCTCGTCCTCAATTATTTCTTCAGATTCTGATGAAGATGAAGAAGAACTGTCAGTGTTATCGTTGTCATCATCCTTGTCCTCATCGTCTTCCTCAAGAGTTTGGACCGATGAAACCTTGGTCTTGATTGGTTTTGGTGGAATAACATCAAGCATATCCTTCTTTGGCGAGATTTCGACGACTTTGGTGTTTCCAACCTTCTTACGAAGAACCTCTTCGTCATCTTCATCCTCATAGTACTCATCATCATCGTCTTCTGAATCGCTATCAGTTGGGAGAACCTTGATATCTTCCTTTGGTTTCTCAGTAGTTGTTGATGGTGCTTTCACGTCAAGCTTAGCACTTTGGTGGAGTTTTTCATAAGCCTCAGTGTACAAATCAACAAGCTTCTTGCTCTTATTCTCATCCAACGAGTTCAATGATTCCAATTCCGAATCGCTGAGTTCTGGAGTGTTCTCATGACGATAATCCTTCCAGAAAGAAATAGCGATTGGTGCAACATATTTCTCCAAATCAGGGAAATCGTGCAACATAGCCAAAGTTCCATTGATACGCAAGTCATAATAGCGAAGTTTGTGCAAGACATTTGCTCTGTAGATGTTGGCTTCTTCTTGATCAGTTCTGATCAAGTGTCTGTATCGGTTCAAGGTATGGATACGATCCTTCTCCTCAGCTCTGATATAAGCCTTCAATGATTGCAAAACAGCGATCTTGTTTGGTTTGTTGAGATGGGATGAAAGAGCTTGACGATACTCATGGGTGGCCTAAATATTATCATTGGGGAATTGATTCTTGACAGTGTGATGAAAAACTTACATCTCTCTTCTTCTCATTGATCAAACCTTGAACACGTTCTTCGTGAACAGCTTCGATCTCCTTCTTCATCTTCTTGTGCTCCTCTTCAAGTGAAGCAACGGTCTGGAAATAATCAATAATAATTCTGAACTATTTATAATTTAGTTTACTCACTCTTTGGAATCTCAAGTTCATTGATGCTTTGAAGTGTTCAGCACCCTTTGGATCCTTAACCTTCATCTCGGCATATCTGGCCTCCAACTCTCCCCACTCCTTCATAACCTTGTCGACCTTTCTGCGATGTTTGACATTCATACGCTCTTCAGCGTTCTTGAAGTCCTCATGTTCATGAGTCCAGTTGGCAGTCTTGAAATATGGATCTTGAGTGGTATCCTCTTCCTTATCCTCATCAGATTCTTCAGAGTACTCCTCATCATCATAAGCCATATCGTCTTCCTCCTCGTCATCATCATCGTCATCATCAAGTTTGGTGTCTTTCTTGAGCTCTGCAAAAAAAAATCTTAGTTGCTATAGAAACTTCATTAATTCCCGAGAAAAACATACGTTCACTTGGGCAGCATACGAATTCAACACCGGTGAACATATCAAGAGCACATGGCTCCAAAACGGCGAATGATCGAACATTCATTGACTTCTTATCAGCTGTCTTCTGCAAAATATAAACATTGTTCTCAAAGTTCTTAGCTGAAAATTCAAACCTTAGCAGCACATTGTTTAGCGGCTTCCTCCTTCCAATATTTATAATCATTGCACTTATCGCGAGCACTAACATGCGAGAATTGACAATCGTGTGGCACTTGAAGGGCTTCTGAATGGAACTCGCCGTCAATACATTGATATGGCTTGACGCTATGTGTCCATTTGCATGGTGATCCCTCTTCGCGACACCAGTTTGAGATGCTGACCTCGTGCGAGTATTCGACGATATTGGTGATGTTCATTGATGGGTAGGCCTGGAAAAACATACTCTTACTTAAAGTGAACTCATTATGACTCAAATATGGCAGCAAAAACCATTTCTAGCATACTAGCATAACACTTTGTTATTTTTGAAAGCAAAAAATGATTTTGCTTCCCAAGAGATTGACGTGCTTTGGACAGTTTGAACGATTTCTGAAGACTCCCCCACATCAACAAAATTTTAATTTTGTCCCCAAACCCACACAAAATGATGATGATCCAAGCTTTCCTTTCATAAAAAAATCAATTTCAGAACCTTTTCAATGAAAAACTACACACTTTACCAGGATTCCCCATGTTCCAGTGATCTTCTCTGACTTTTCATTTGTAAAACAAGCCGCCACTCTAATTTTCTAAGATACCAAGGCCTCCCAGTTAGTTTATATTCGAAAGATATCAATTTTGTCAAGGTCATTCATTTTGAAAGAACTTGAAACTTTCCGTTCCCCTTCCCCATTTGCCCCAAGGCTATAGAGCTTCCCATCTATCTTATTACTGTAAGAACATTTGAAACAATATAAACATTAATGATCAATAGCCTTATCAAAATCCCCCTTCATATTTATAAGGTGTTTCGGTTACAGTATCCTAATCTTCTATCAGAATGATGTCCTAATATCCTATTAAGATAATACGAAAAAATTGTTCTTTTTTTCTAAAATTAAATCCCATGACCTCGAAGAACAGCTCACCTTCTTGCAGTATTTCAAGATATCGAGTTTTCCAGACAAGCATGTTGCATATCTTTGCTCATCCGATTCCCAAGAACCATTTTCTTTCATGTATTGATTACGGTAACCGCATGAAAACGCGACCAATGGGATGAATTTTTCGTGTCGCTTGCCATCCTAAATCAAAGTACATATAGAGATTTCTAGATAGTGATTTATTACCTGAATGTATGAGGCTGCGACAATGATTGGTATAAGTAAGCCAATTATTAGTTTACCCACCGTCATGGCTAAAAAAATGAAAAAAATTATACCAATTATCGAGAAATATACGAAATTGAGGTCAGAGAAGAAAAAGACAAATGATATGGTCGGCGGTTATGACCCATAAGAAATTGGCGAACGAGCGAACGAACGTCGACGCAAAAATGAACATTTTATAAAAAGAAGAAAAAAGATGAACGTTAGCGAGAAAGGATTATGACAAGAGAAATGATTGGAGAAGGATTTATGAGATGAGACATTTTTCTCGCGCCAAGAAGAGGGATTATTGATTTCGTTCGAGGGAGGCTGGAATTATAATATCAATCTCTTTTTCTTAGAAAGAACCAAACTTGCAAACGGAATGGTATATGAGATGAAATGAAAAGAACACAAAAATGACACAATGTCAAAACCGTTCAATCAAATTCTATTTCGGCACCAGAAAATGGTATTCAAAACCCGCCTAACCTTCATTCTTCATTCTTCATTCGAACAGGATCTCAACCTGATAAAAATCAATTGGTACAGTAAACTTAAAGTACAAATATTTCTTGCGAGAAAAAAGAGAGAGAAGCAACCAAACAAAAAAATTTGAAATCAAATTATAGATCAACAAAAAACCCAAAAAATTGGATTAGTGTGTCAAAAAGCTACAGTATGACAGCGGAGCAGAAAACAAGAAAAAGAAAAAAGAAAGTCGAAAGAGAAAAAAAAACTCGTGTAATGAGCACCAGCCATCTGAATAAATGAACTACCTAATAGGTGTTAGAAAAAATAAAAGATAGGCGGAGCCAAAAAAGTAGAAGTGGGAGGAGTTTGGTTTGCTCCAAAGAAAGCAGCTAAGATTATTGATAGCTTGAGCTCGAAATAGAACACTTGGAACTTTGGAGAAATAGAGAAAAAGAGTAAAAGAAATATGTTGCAGAGAAATAAAATTGTCAGATTACTGTATTACATTGATAAAGATGTTTGAGAGGAGAAAGTCGTGGATTTCTTTTATGTTGTAATATGATATAACAACATACTGTGGTTGAAGGATTTCATCATAATAAAATAAAAATAATGAATTTATGCCCTTGTGTTTATTAAGAGAATTAATCGGTGTTAATTAAAAACAAGAATATATTGATAGAACTTCTATTTAAGGACAAGTTGAGGTTCACATGAACTTGGTTTAGTTTAAGGAAATCTGCTGGGAATTATGTTACATGTGAGCTCCTGAAATTTTTTCACAACGCGATTGTTCTGAGAACACTACATTTGAAAAGTCAGCAAGTTTACAGAGGTGGGAAAAATGATCAAGTTGATATTACTAGGTTCAAAAGAAATTTTTATCGATTACTCAGTTTTACAGCTTTGGATTTGTAACATGTGATGAAGGATTCAAGAAACTCCATCCGGTATTCTGTAATATGAATAACCAAAAATGTTTTTTTACCTCGGTCATATAATCAAAAATTTGGAATCATCATCCTCTATCTTCAAAGATGGGACTCGACAAGTTGCTCCTAAATGAAAGGTCACATTTTTCCAGTATAAACTGGAGTGATAATTCAACAAAAGGCTAGTATTCTAAAAAAAAAGACTTTCATATTGAATATTCAATGAATGTTTTAATACCACTCATGTGTTTATTTTTTATTCGAGAGCAATTTTCCCAATCCCTGTACCCACTTTTAAAGGTGAATTTGATAATTTCAGGATCAATGCTTCCTCACATTGATTAATAACTTAATGGTGTGATAATATATTCAGGCTTTGCAAAATATCAAACTTGTTCAAATTAAAACCGGCTTGGGAAAAACAAATTAATCTTTAAAATTGATGTTTTGATTTCACATTGTGAAGAGCAAAAAAATTCTTTGATTCCTGGTGGATTTTTTGTTCACCAAGTAGCCACCGGAAAAAGCTCTTTTAAATTAAAATGAATGTCTACCGTAAGCACAATTCAATCAACAACAAAAAAGTGTAATTTCCGATTACACTTTAAATAAGTTCAGCGTTGCAAAAAAAGCAGAGAACTCCTATGTTTATTCAATAACAAATTGGCGCAGAAAGTTGGAGGGGAACGAGACAAAAAGTGAATGTCATCAAACATATCGTCAAAGAGCAGAAAGTACACAAATTTCTTTCTGTTTCTCTTTTTCTTTTTCAACCAAACGAAATAGAAATGAATCAATTTGCGACTGAAAATGAATGAAACAAAAGAAAACGGTCTCTTTTTCGTATCGAAACGATTTTTGCTGTAAAAACAAACAAATCACCGATTTTTTTTGTGCCTTATCATCCTGGTTTTTGATGGTGAACTTTCGGTGATCGGAACGTCATGAATTTGAGATTAATTCAATTTCTGACATAGAAAAAATATTGAAAAACAAGTGAGACGAGTAGGAAGAAAGAAAAAAAGGTGAAAAAAGATAAGACTTGAAAAAACATCTCTTATAGAATGTCGGTATAGTGTGTTAGAGAGAGAGATAATTAATCATCTGACATCGCGCGATAATTTACAGTATCCAACAAGAAAATCGATCGCAAGATAAGTAACGTTGGAGAAGAAAAAAAAAACAAACAAAAAAATAAATAAATAATTTAAAATTGCTTTTGAACAATAACAAAAGGGTGTGGGCAAAATGACACATAGAGACAAAACTTCTGTGTCTCCCGCGCCATCCAAATCAATCAAATAACATCAAAAATGAACCATAATCGGCGGTTATTGGCGGCAGTTGCCTGTGTGGCTGATGATGATGAAAATGTAAGTAGAATGGTGTGCGACAGGTGGCGAGAGATCGACAAGAACAATGGTGGATTGCTGGAGGGCACTGTGACATACAGAGAAACAAAACAGAGGGAATAGAGAGAGGGAGACCGGTTTTTGTGTTATTCTTCTCCTCTTTCGCTTCATTTTGAAAGTAGAAGGCAATATGAAAAGGCAGATGTTGAAATAGTAGGACGCTCTTGTGTATATGTGTGTGTATGGTTTTTTTTTTGTTTTTGTGGTAAGAAAAATGCGGTCGATTGGAACGATTATGATCTACCACAGTACCTGTTTTTCTTATTCAATTTGAAACATTTTAGTGTAAAAATTTAGGTGAATTTCATCTTTCACAGAAAGAGAGAAATAGAAATAACTATTTGAAAAAAAACAGCAAAACGTTTTTTTTTTTTGAAAAGTGAACTTTGGTACAAAGTAGGAACTAGATATGGATTGATATTTTTCAGTTAATAGAGCAAAAACTAAACAAATTACTGTAATGTAAACTATAATCATAACAACCTTTAACATGGTAATTACCATGTTGATCTAAGGTTGTTTGTTATATAATCAGGTTCAAAAAATTGTAAATTTTTATAAACAAAAAAATGGGTGAATAATTGAAGGGTAAGTAAAGTTGAGACCAAAAAACAGGAACAAGCTTTTCTGATTTGTGAATTATGTGAAAAATGTGAGAATTGTCGAAAAACGAAGGCTTTGAGAAACTGGTGATGGTGTACAGGATAACTTAACGTACAATACATTTAAGATATAACCACGTTATATTTGACCAAGCTTTAGGTGTAGTTTTTGAAATTAAACCCGAACACCGAGAAAATTTCCCGAACATGATCTACTTTTGAACTAAAACAAAAATATTAATTTGTTTTCCTTTTTTGTTTTTTGATGTAGTTCAATATGTATGAATAAATAAATAAATAAATTTTTTTTTAAATTTGAGGAGTGAAATTATGTCAACAGATTTTGAACATCTGATTACACATTAATACTGTTTTTCTTCGTTTTTCATGAAAAACTATAATTTTTGAATCTAAGAATCTTTGTCAAGATTCAAAAATCTTTTGTTGGTGGTTTCCAAATTGAACACAAATTATTCTGAATCTTCAGTAAATTTCAAACATTTCTAGCCGCCGTCTAAAATGTGTCGAAAATTGTGGAACTAGTCATTGAAAATGTAATGTCCCCATTTCGAAAATAAATTCGGAGCAAACTATGAATACTCAGTAAATTTGTATAAACTGAAAAATATTGAAGAAATTCCAAGCGTGGTCGAATTAGAGGAAATTTTTCGAATGTTGGAGTCCTTTTCAGAGTTCAGAACATAATACCTCATATTGTTGACCATTCAGAAACCAGCAATTTACGGTTTCTAAAAAACGACATTTCAAACTAAAAACCGAAGAGTTATTTCGTTTTCTATGGAAAACTTTATTGAATTTGGAACATAGTTCTTTGAAAGTGTGTCTCGTGACAAAAAAAATTTCTCGAAAAACCAAACAAAGTTGCGATATGAAACCGAAAAATTGTTGACTTGTTCAAAAAATTACTTTTTTTTTGCCACTTTTCTTATCATCTTAATGTCATAACCGTTCGCAACCCACCCTTCTCTCAGGTGACCTCAATCAATATAAGGGCTCTCTTTGTTATCATCAAAAGATCTGTACTAGATTGCGCCGCCACATCATCATACATACATGTTTTGAAAACAAGAAATGTTTTTTCAGTTGATAAGAATTTGAAAAATGGGATATAATTAGCGATGTGCATACTGTATCTGCAAAAAAAATCACTATACGTTTTCAAATATAGTAAAAATATAATAATTATTGTTATAAAAAGAAGAAGAAGGAACGAACAGAACAGTGGGAAAGTTGTACATATAGAGCGCGGAAAAAACTAGGTGACTCATTTCGCTATTCAAAAACTGACAGAAAAAAAAAACATTAGGCGTGTACCGTAATCAAATAGACAAACGGTGTGAGAGAAGGAAGGACAAAGAAGAACAATTTTTCAGTGAGAAAGAGAGAAAAACTTCCAGAAGGTCATTTGCGCAATCGATTGCGTAAGATTTTCGAGGAAGAAATCGTTATTGATTCTGGGTTTTTATGGCTAACCGAAAAGGCAACGCGAAATATGTTATAAAAGAAAGGAAAAAAAACTCGTAAAAACCAAGTCGCAAAATTAGCAGATTGGATATGTCATTTAATAAAATATATTGCTACTAAAAAAACTTGGGTGAAATAAAAACTGAGATTAACTTTTGAATTGTGAAAAAGTATTTTAGGAAATATTTTTTTTTCTGAAAAGAAAACAAAAAAGTTTTAAAAAGCACCTTCGGCGTGAAAGAACTTTCTCACAAGAATTTTCACCGAAAAGCCTGATTTTTGAGAATAAAATTTTTGAACCAAGTATGTGATCTTCTCAAGTTTGATCTGACTTTTTTTGAGCACCAAACTTTCCGATCAGAATTAATATTACGGTGAAACTATTTCAAGAGTTCACTTTTTTATGAGATTAACTTACATTTTCCTCAAACCCCATATAAGTACACTCGTATTAAATATAATTACAACTTCTAAGCCGCAAACCCATAAAAAAGTGATTTCTGATCGAGATTAAGAAATTCATAAAAGCTCAACTATTTCAAAATGCTTTCCCAAACATGTTCAATTTATTGAAAAACTACTCAAATTTGAGAATCAGAGACGATTCCTGGATTTCTCAGGTCTATTAGGCTTCTAGAGAAGTCGTTTGATTTTTTTTTTGTTGAGAAACTCAGGTAGTTTCTAGTTTTTCTGAGCTGATATCTCCAAAATGAGAAACTTTCCGGCATAATTTCAATGCTTTTCAAACCAATCATTAGATTAAATTTATACTTTCCAAAAGTGTCTAGTATTTCCAGACTAAACACCATTTTTTTTAGCTCAGTTTCAGTGGCGAACCGTAAGTAATGCACATTTGCTAAATCAAAATCAGATACCCGAAAAATGCAAAAAGACCGCCTAGTACCACCTTGCTGACGTATTCGGTTGCACATTTTTTTTCCTGATCAGAATTATACATGCTTATAATATTTCAGCTACTTTACTCTTTTTTATTCTGAGTAACTCCGCCCATTGTCTCGGAAAGAATAACAATAGTGTCTGATGTTCATAGATTTCATCGGAAAAAACAAGCAGATATATATCTAGATAGTCTTGTACATATCTAGATAGGACTTGAAGTTCATTGAGATTAAAGCGGTTTTTTTAAACCAACATTTTTTTGAGGTGAAACTTCTTACTTCCACATTGAAGAGCATGGGATTGGAAGTCAGTGGAGCGAACTAGAACAGGTTCTATTTTGAGACTCCAGAAATAATGAAATGAAAAAAAAACTTGAAAAAAACATATACTACATGTTATAATTTGTGCGAAGAAAACATTTTTGGCAGCAAGTCTATGTTTTATGTTTGAAATCCAATCTTTTGACCTTTTGCCGCTTGCTCAAAAAAATCAGGCGAAAAAATTTTTATTTATTATTTTTGCTGCGCATAAGAGGCACTTAAAAGCGTTTTTTCTTTCCATAAAAACCGAGCCTACTAACGAACGGGGGAAAAATAAAATAACGAGAAAGGAACGAGGAAAAGCAAAAATAATTGATACCCATATCAGGCTCAAGTTACAAAAATGCCATAAATAAAACTTTTGCTGACAGTATTTGATCACCTGTCAAAAATAAACTAAAAATGTAGCAAAGCAGGCGAAAAAAAAGAAAAAAGGAAGAGCATGTCGAGCTCTTCTTTGCACATACATACATGGGGAAAAGTATTGATTTTTACGCGTGTTTGACACACTCGCCATACGCAATTTTTTGGTTGGTGAGGGTGTTGAGGAAAATAAATGTAGACCACACATACACACATGTTGTTAATTGTTTTGTGTGCTTGATGCATAGCTAATTGCTTCCCGATTTATTATTGTTTTCATTTCAATTTTTTTGCTGGGTGCGCAAAATTGTATAGTTTTTTTTTTGGTCAAAAGAACATTTTGTCCCTGGGGAAATGTCAAAGTGCAAAATATACATTTTTTTCATAAAGAGAAAAATGCGATTTTATGTTCCAATGCTTGACCTCGAGATTAATATTTTATATGCATGGTAATAAATTTTAATATATGGATGGAGAGCAGATTTATTGTTAGACTCGCCATCCGAATATAATTAACCCAATTGGATGTTGAATTGGCTCTGGTCTGTAGAATTAGCCCTTCTGAATGAGATGAAAATTGCAGTTCTGATTAAGAACTTCAGGCTGAAGTAAGTTCAAATTTTTTTATGCAACTGAAATTTGAAAAACAAGATAATTTAAAACAAAATAGGAACGAGTCCTAGTTTGAAATTTCAAGCTAATCTAAAAAATGTTTGGTTCATTTTGGAAACTTTTGTTGGTTGGGAGTCGGACCTATGACCTTCAAGAAATTGAGGCAGAAATTTTTAAGCTGACTAACCACAGCTTGCAAGTTTTGGGTGGAGTTCTTGATTTCGTAAGTTCCATAGCTAAAGATTTTGAAATATCCGGAAACACCTTTCCAAAAAAAGTATACATTTCCGTTCTTGGAACCAAGAATTTCGCAAGAGCAGAGAATCATAGCAAAAAGTTCTATCAATCGATAGAACTATAAAAAAGAAATATTAAAGGTATATGTATTATAATATTATTTGCAAAGGCGGACGGGCTGTAGAGTGAGAGGAGAGGAGAGAGGTATATTTGTTTAAGGTCGCACTAGGGGGCTCCTATAACAAATATTAGCAAATGAACGAAACGAAAAAAAATTTTGTGAGTAATGGATTGAGTGGATTATTTTCATAAATAAAAATTCTATGTATGTGACCTTTTGGGTCCGAGGGATTTTGAAAGTTAATGATCCATGAGAGGACTTTCATTGTACATATATATTCATGTGAATATAATATTTTTCCATGATGATTCAGACATTTTTTTACGATACATTTTTTTGAGAGAGAAATGAGAAAAATACACATTTCATTTTTTTTTTGAAAAAAATAAAAACAACAAAAATTTTTTAAACCACCCAGAACGAAATAAATAGGGAAATGGATAGAGGAGGGCAAAACGGAGTAGCAGAAGCAAGGAAAAAAAAGAGAGGATCCCCTAGAGATCACAAGATTTACTCAAAAATGTGGAATGTCTTCTTCAGGAAAGTATCCAAGAGATGTGGATAAACACTATTTACGAGAGTGCATTTGAGAGAAAGAAGAGGAAGGAAAAAGATTAATGAAATAAAAGCGATATAATTACCGAAATATAAACATGTCAGGTGGCATTGAACATGCGAAAAAGTTAATGTTGTTATTTTTCAAGTTGGAAAATGTCATAAATTCTCGGAGAGCTTTGAGACATTGCTTGCTCAATAAAATATTATAAATTGAAATTGGTTCCTGACATTTTCAGAAAAATGTCATAATCATTCAGGCATATTTTCGGCTAATAATAAAAAAAACTCCAATATCAAAAAAAAAATTTGAAAGGGACCCAAAAAATATTTGAAAATATTGTCAAAAAATCGGGTCTCATTCATTCTTTTCATCAAAAAAGTACATTGTTCTATTGTTTTTTCTGGGTTCTTTTCAACATTATTTTTAAATCAAATATTTTTTGTGTTGCTTTTTTTTGGGTATTATTCAGAATTTCGAATGTTCATGGTTATTGCAAGGTTCACAGACCAAAACCTGCCAACAACAAAACTAAGGGTAGCAAGCTTAGGTGTCTCCAGATGAATTTTTCATGCTGCATAGGTTCGGAAAAATAGGATGGGACCTTGTTATTTTCTACCAAGTTACAGAAATAGGCACATGGTAATCATCAGTGACGTCCCAGTTGTTTATAACGACAATTTTTGTATTCCAGATATAATTTTGATAAAAATAACAAACAAGAGGAGTGTGGACGTCATTTTGGCACTAGAGTATATCAGGGAGTGTGTTAATTTATGTGAATTTGCTCCAAAACCAAAAACTATACCTTGACATAGGTTTGAGAAACGTTTCCAAATAGCGTTGGAATATTGTTGCAAGAAAAGCAAGTACAAACTAAAACACTACCAAAAAGCTCGAACATGACAGGACTATTAGTCAGAGTCAAAGTTTTCGAGATTGGATTTCTATGATCGCCTGTTTGAAGAACTATTTTCCATCCAGTTCAAGTATTCAATAAGAACCCATAAAAAAATTCACACTCATTTTGTTACTACTACTATGAAATAAGTGTAAACCTTCGTCATTGAATGACGTGTTTTTGTTCATAGATTCCTTTAGTTTATATCTGGAGAGCTTGTGATGAAAAAGAATATTGCTTCTTAAATTAGCTGTCCAATAGAAAACACTGAAAGTCTTATGCAGGTGAAATCATGCAGGTGAAATCTCAACACCTGCCCAGACAAAAATCTGCAAAAACGAAAACATAAAAAAATAGGCACCAGAAAATTAGTCGCTATTTTCTCAACAGCTGAACAAAATATGAGAAAATATTCTGCAAAACAAAGTAATGACTACTTTTCAAAACAAAGTCTTCAGATTTTGCAAATATATCAGAGGAATAATGGTTTCATTAGGATAATGAACATCGCAAAATAATTACGGAAGTGAAGTCGAACAAAAGTTGTTCTGTTTCAAAGAGGGTCATTTATTCTTTCATTTGTTTATACTCTTAGGAACGTTTTTACGGTTGAATGCATTTTGTCGGAAGACGGCCGAAAAGGTGAAATTAGCTAACGGTTGGGTGGAAAATAAGAATATATGTATTTTCTTTTTTCATGACTAGAATTCAAATGGGATCGGATTTCTCAAAGAGAAGAAAATATGTTTTTTGCTTTGTTGAGATTAGAAATATAATGAGTTTTCGTTTTTTCTCTATTTTCTCAATACAAATTTTTTTTGGTTGATATTATTGGATTCTAGGAATACTATAGTGGTAGGAAGCTTGAAAATAAAAGTGTTCAGTACTCTTCAGGAAATTGAGAGAACTTCCTCAAGTCAGCTGATAACAATATTTTTAGAAATTCACAGTACATAAGCAAGAAAAATTGCAAAAAAAAAAACTCATGAATCATAAGATTTAGAATAATTCATCAACTTCTAATCCATATTCCACACCACGCCACACATTTCAAATTTCTGTGGGACGGCGGAAAATTCTCCTTTTTCTCCTAGTTTCGAAAAATTGCGCTTGCCGGAAACTAATTTTTTCTCAAAGAACAATACATTGGTTCCGAAAGGAAATTCGGAGTTTCAACAGGAGCACAAGAAAAAAAGCATTTAAAAAAAGAGAAAAGAAAAAAACAACAAAAAGAGAAGTGAATACGTATATATATATAGTGAATAAACAAGTCAAGTCGGCACCTATTTTTCGCTTGTTTTTCGCCATTCAAGAATTCTCTTTTTCGTCGTCTTGAGCTGCGCACAGCAAAAAGAAAGAAGGAATAAGAAGGAAGAAGAAGAAGACGAAAAATTGGCACAATTTTCGAATGTGTCAAAACGACGAACAAATTCCAGTAAAAATACGAACGTTGTTGACTTTTTCTAAACGGGAAAAGAAGGAAGTGAAGGAAGATGGGGATGTTGTTGTAAGAATACATTTTTGAGTGATGAGCTGATACTGAAAACTGGCAGTCAATAAACTCCCAACGGAGAACAACAAATAAAAACTATCATCCGAAATCATCAAATTTCAGCTTTTTCAAAGTAAGTTACTTTTTTTCTGATAAAATAGAAGGATTTTTGAATTTATTTTGATACAGTTCAAAAACTAGCAAGCAGGAAAAAGAAAAAACTCAAAAAAAAACAAAGTCAGGAAAAATAACAATGGCAAGTATCAAATTACAAGTCTAACAAAAACCTTGTATATTCGGGTCTCAAGTATTGTAAACTTGGTTTTCAATTGGAGTTTTTGAGAGCGAGAAGGGAGTGAGAGAGACTTCTCAAGTGTATTTAGAATACCTAAATATTAAATTCAAACATTAGAAAATTTTATAAAATTAAAAAGCCATATCTTAGCTGTGTTACTTACTTTTGTTCGTAGTGTCTCAATTTTGGTAAATTTGATTTTGGGACATTTTAAGGATTTTTTAAAAATTTTATCTGGGCCACAAAGCTTGTTTTAAAGTATAAAAGTCGATACCTATCTGAAAATTGATTATCGAAACTTCCAAAACTAGATAGTTGCTATCGAAATTCGAACATATTTACCACAACGACTATTATGTCGTTATGTTCATCATTATCATAATAATGTGAAAATCATATTTCAAAAACCAAAGTCTGAAACCAAAATTACTCGTCACTGAATTCCACGAAAATTCACGCATCAAAACATCATATGTCATGTTCCCTCCAACATCTCAAGAATCATCTTTTTCTAAACTAAAAACTAATAAAAAATTTTTCTAACGACTTTGTTGAAAAACTTTCCTCGTGAAAAAAAAGATAAAAAAGTAACACCCTTTTTTTTCTCACCAAAAACTCATATTATTGATACAACCCATGGGAAACCAACTTTATTTTTTTTTTTGTGCTCGAACCTAGTTTCATATGTATTCAAAGTATCCAATAAAGAGTGCAAAAATTGAACATTTTAGTCTTGCAACGAAAAAAAAAGGGGGGGGGGGGGAATATCTATTTTTTTGAATAGATCGAATAGGAGAAAAAAAAGAAATAGTGTCATTTGCATATATTCATCATTTGATGAGAGGGGATTTGGATATGTCAAGTGGATGAATGTATAAAATGAAATATATATGTATGTATATATACATAGAGGATTTTCGATCCCGAAAAAAACCGGAAGTTTAGTTTATCATATTGCACTCACTGGGGATTCATTTATATGTATGTTTTTTGTTGCCTTTTTAGGAAAAAAAAGAATGTTACATTTTTTGTTGTTGAAATGATCAAACAACTTGGGTTTGGTTATACACACATACATACATATTTGAAATGCAAACATGAATTTCGAAAGTGGGATGGGAACATTGAAATGATTGTTTGTAATAGGAACTGTGGGAAAGGTCACATTTCTAAATTTGGAATTTCGATGCGTTCAAATCGAAAAAAAAAGAAATGTTTTATTGGTTTGCAATCGAGTAATTATTTCATGGGTTTCTAAGAAACATGTAAACTTTATGAAAATAATTTTGTCTATTGAAAAAAGACGAAACTTTTATGATCATAAGTCGACCACAAAATTTGAAAAAAAAAACGAAACTCTAGGAATAAAATGTGTTGTAAAAAAACTAAACAAACTTACATTTACTGAATCTTTTCCAAATAAAAACAAAATATATATTTTTTTTTTTACTTTTTGTAAGTATCCTTGTCGCCGTCCAGGCCAGCTTTCCTCTATCCTATGGAGTACTAACTCTACAAGGAGACTCTTCTCAACTTGTAGTTTTCGCGAGCAACGGCTGCTTCACAGTTGTCAGCTACAACAACCCGCGATGAGAGCGTAAGGTCCGGGAATCGAACCGACGACCTTGAGATTGGAAGCGCACACACTAGCCACTTGACCAACCCCGCTCTCTCTTCGCTAGCCATTTTAGCACACGAATAGGTTGTGTGTATTGCACCTGCATGGACCAACAGTTTCCCCTCTTTTCTCTATTTCTCCCTATCTTTATCCACCAAAAGGAATGGTTCGCCGCCGCGATAAACAAAAAAAAATCAGGTGGTTTTTCTTTTCTTTTATTTTTGACCGAAAAGTTTCATTTAGCGTTAAAAACACACAATTCTTTCAAGAAAAAAAAATTATTTTTTCTTGGGTTAGATAAATTGCTCTTTTTTTATAAAAGGAATAAAAAATGAAAACCTTTTCCTCTAAAAATAAACTTTTCTCAGGATTCGAATTTGTAATTTGAGTATTTATCAATTCAAGCTAATTTAGATAAAAATAGCACATTGAACTGCTTGAACTTAATAGTCATCTTGGATTTCGAAATTCTTTTTCTTTTTTTCAAATAAAAATGAACAGGGATTAGGATTTTTGTAAGTAGAAGATATCAGCGGTTCATTTTCAGCAACAACTCCAAAAAAACCAAAAAAAAACTTCAATTCGTGATATTGAAAGGGGAAGTTTGTTCCAATTAACTACAAATTAAAAAAAAAGAACGAAAGTAGTAAGTAGAAAAGATATTAGCGGTTTATTTTCAGCCATAATTCTGAAAAATTAGAAAAAAAACTTCAATTTGTGAGATTGAAAGAAGAACTTTGGCCGATTTCTATTCTAATGTTCCAAATCCGACTTAACTACAAAAATCCTTTTTTTTCGTAATCCATTTGAAACACTTAAAATAATCATTTTCGTTCCGTATAATCCTTATCAGAATTTTCTTTTTTTTCTAGAAATAATCCAAAATGAATTTAATATAAAATCGGGGAATCAAATATGCATATAAAGTATGTATCGATGTATATTCAAAGCAGCGGAAAAAAAAACGGAAATTACTTTTTCCCACATAATAAAATGTAAAAAGTGTGTTGATCTGATAATCTGCTTATGAAATTATATTCATATGGAAATTGGAGACCGAGCTGTGTCATTCTCTCAAAATAAAATGAAAAACGTAAAAAAACTTTTAAAAAAGAAAAAAGAAAAAAGGAGAAAAGACAAAAAGTCCAAGTTAATTTCCAAAAGAAGGACACACAAAAAGAACCTTCTGTTGGACAAAAATCAATCAGACATTTTTTGTTGGGTAACAAAAAAAGTGAATAATATGGATGATTTCCGGGGGGCTGGCATCGGAAAGAAACGATTCATCAGAGCGTGTACTAATTTGATTTCTTTCGGAGAAATGGAGAATTTGCGGTGACTAACGAGGTGGTGAAAAAGTTGGAGGGACTAATTTTTTCATAGGATTTGATTTTGTGCCAAGTTTCTCACGAATCGGAAGATTTTTTTTGTTGTTTTTTTTTTCTATTTTGTGGATAACCAACTTAACAATAGTAAGAGAAGGGGGAGGGGGTCTGAAATTTGAAACACTTGGTCGTTTTTAGCTAAAAACCAAAGGTATATTCCTAAAAAAAATAGACTTTTTTAATGGGAAAAATAATATTTTATGAATCAGAAAGATGGGAGAGCTAAGGTTAAGGTTCCTGGAGTTTTTTTTTGCTTATATTCTTTCTTCGAAACCAGAAAAATTATTACAGAATACTATGAACATACAAAGTGATAAAACTTTTCGTTGTAAACCTTTTTAGCTACAAAAGAGTTTTCACAAAAAAACCGTTCCAAACACTATGAATCGGTCCTTTTCAACCCTCCAAATAAAGTTTCATATATTGGTTTTCGACTCAAAAAGGATTCAGGGAAAAAATTTAACAAAACTGGTCTATGCAAGGAATTTTCGACTTGTTTTATTTCCAGATTTGTTGACGGGAAACTGACCCGCTTTTCCGAAATTGTGGTTGAAGTTTGGCAAAAATAGTAGGACTAGTTAGAAATGATAAAATGAACTGAACCAGGTCTATTCATGTACCCGATTTTTAGCACAGCTGGTATTATTGCCTACTTCAACATCTGTGTGAGAATTACGATCTGCAGGTGTCATCAAATAGCATCATTTAATGGTAATGTATCATCGGTCTTCAGTTTTTCGAAACTACCGTATCAATTGTAGCTTTGTCATTCCTTTCTGGATGATAAACACCGATTGACGTCAAAGACAAATTTGTATATTTGTTTGGATTTTTGTAACATTTGTACTCATTGGTGTTCAGTTGTTTGTCAAAAATTCATAGAGTGTAGTTCTACCGTACTACACTTCCAGAAAAACAATTGGTTTGACGTCAGTGACAAATTTGTATATTTGTTTGGATTTTTGTAACATTTGTAGTGTTCAGTTGTTTGTGACAATTTCATAGAGTGTAGTTCTACCGTACTACACTTCCAGATAAACAATTCGTTTGACGTCAGTGACAGATTTGTATACAGATTAGGATTTTTGTAAGCAGATGTATTTGAGGTCTATTTATGAACATACATCCGTATTATAGGATTTTGGCTGAATAATCAGGGATTTTCAAGCAGGTGAAACTCAGGTTGGGGTTCTCAGAAGTTGAGAACGCAAAATTCAGAAATAAAAAAAATACATCTAGCTCTTGAAATTGTTACGAGCAGAAGAACTTTGAATGTTTTGTGAGTTGACAAGTTTTTTGCTTAATGACATTGTAGCTATACATATTTGCAGGTGTTTTTTGATTTTGCAGTCATGAATTTTCAAAAAAAAAAATAATAATAACTTCACGCAATAATTCATGAAAACATTGAGAAGAGATGAACCTCGGGGCTACATGGAGCAGTTAGACTGTGTATATCCTACCTTTCAAAGCTATTTTTTGTTCACTTTTAATGAAAACAAGCAAATTGAAACTCTAAAACACAAAAATAGTTTGAAAACGACAAAAAAAAGTCAAATTTTTTCGAGCAGGTGACAATTTTTCATCATCTTGTACATATTTGCAAACTATTTCTAGAATATCTAAAAAGAATGACTTCGTTGAGTCATGCCTTTCTACCAGGCTATGTCTATATATACATACGGATTAGGACTTTATTTTTGTACAAACGTATAAATCAAAATGTGATGTATGATTATGCAGCAAAATCAGAAAATACTCTTTAATCAGGTATCTTTTACATATCATAGTATTTTTACAGAAGGACCATAGTCCAAGAATTTAGCAGGTGTTGTTCACCCACAAAAGACAGATTTTTTGCAGAACAATGAAGATAAAAAGGGTATTGAATTTTTTTCTAGAAACTAATCGAGAACTTTTTCTCAATAATCCAAGAAGAAATTCATAAAATTGATAAAGCTCGGGATTTTTGTAGGCCGATTTTATTTATTTCTGAACATGAACTATGATTCTGAAACTTCCTAAACCAAAATAAGACTTGGATTAAGATTTTTGTAAGAAGATAACATCTATTTCTGAACATGTAGTACATATGTTTTTGGAACGTTCAAAATTTATTCAAGAAATGGATTAGGATTTTTGTAAGAAGGTATTATCAGGATGTGATAATACCTTTTTGCAAAACTAACTTGGAAATTCAAAAACTAAGATTTACAACATGATTTTTTGATGCTTCATGACATTCTCTTAGGAAGATTTAGTCCAATGTCTGAATTTTATCCAAAAACCAATAACATGAATTCTAATCAGGTTTCTTTGACAGGTGGTTTTTTTGTCCGCCGCCTTTTTTCTATTATTAGGCATTTTCAATCACAGAACATGAAACTATTGCAAAATTTGGAGAAAACCGATCAGACAACTTTCAACAGGTGAAAAAATTCAAAATCTACAGTAGGTTGCAGATTTTTTGATACTTCAGAAATCAAACAGGCTAACGAAACAAAAAATTATGTGACATTTACAACATATGCATAGGTTAGGTCGTTTTGTTAATTCAAAAAGAGCAGTAACTATATAATGTCGAACTATACAACATATAGTTAAACATGGATGGCAATTTCATGAATATTAGAATAAGGAAGAAAGCGGGAAAAAGGGAGTGAAAAGGCGTCTAATTAGGATGTATGTATGTGAAGTTGACGTAGCCAGATGGTTTCATTTTCTGATCGGACCGAAAGAAAAGATGCATAATAAGAGAGGCGATTGCTTTATATTAATGTGATGGGATGAGAAGGGATGGGTAAATGGATTGGAAAGTGAAATTAAATGTTTTCACACATTTTTTGCGGTTATGCTAATTTTTTTGGAGATTGAGGAGAGATAAAATATTAGTTGGAAGATGAATTGTTTCCGAGGCGATGAATCGAGGGAAAAATATCCAGATGTTTTTGGAGGTGAAACCTACAACTTGTGAGGGACAATTCGTAGGTATAGGTAGTGAATTTTTTGGCTTCAATTATGTTTATTTCAGAGAGTTGAACATAAGAGAAACTGGTTTTGAAAAGGAGATATATGTATATTATCAAAAAAATTTTCCAACGTATTTTTCTAAACGAAAAAAAAAACAATATAATCCATGTTCAGAGTGGTACAGAGAGTAAATTTGAAAATTTGTTTTCTTTCAGGTTTTTAGTGAACAGAGTTCGAAAAGCCCTCTCACAAGGGACTTTTCTATTGAACCTTTGTTCGTACCACATTTTTAGCATGTTTAGATCAAAAACAAAAAGGTTTTGGCTGTTTTTCGTATGAAAGAAACCTTTGGTATCTTTCTTCTGTTGTGAACTTTTTAATTGAAGAGAAAAATAGTGATTTTCAGAGCCAAATTTGGCGCTCAATTCTAAGCTTCTCATGGGCGGTTCTCGAAAACTAAGTACGGGATGTTTTTCAGCCTCTTTGAAATTATTTACATATATAGATATATCTTGTGAGACAAGTTTTCTTGAAGTTTATATCGACAAATATTGCAGCTCACTTCTAAAACGGCAAACTTGAGATATAACTGAATTTTAGAACATTCTGATGAAATCACTTTCTTATAAAAACTGGTAAACAGAAATCTGTCCCTATTGACTTTGAAAAATCTTTATTTTTTTCGCAAAATCAATTCACGGGGAGGTTTTTCAAATTATTCCATCAGCTTTTTGCTTTTAACTCAAAAAAAACGGACAAAAATCAGGAACGTTCAATGAGGTTTTGAATATGTTTTTTAGCACACTGAAAATCCTGACAGGGCCTAAGCGGGCTTCTGCGGAACCGAAACCAAACTAATCCGAAATTTAGAAAATTTCGACTTTTCTTGAAACTGAACTAAAAGAAAGCTTAAGTCTGTCAGAATTGTGCTGCTGAATTTTAAATAGAAATACGAAGTGAATCTCGGAGTAAATTGTGAAATTTCATACTTTTTCTCTTCCTAATCTTTCAGTATAGGACGAGTAAAATCATAGTCTTCCGACAATTCAAGTCTGATTGTCCGAGTTCACTGAAATCATAAAAATATTTATCAAAACACGTCTAGACAGGTATAGGTTTTTTAATCGTCAATTCTACATACCATCACACAACTACTACCTGCAATTTGGGTTTGATCATGTAATCATGTTCCAGACAGTCATCCACGCAATTCTGAAAATAACCCCCAATCGACGTAACTATGATTCAATTGAATCTTTTAAAAATATCCCAGCGGTACCTTGTTAATGAGAAAAACACACGAATCTTTTAAGAATCATTTTTCACATTGAGGGGATGTATCATGTTTTCACAAAACCAAACTGTTATCTAATTACACCTTGCAAAATGTTATACGCCTAAAAACCAACTCTTCGGCCAGCTAATGATAGGGATCAGGCAAATTACTGTAGTGGCATTTAAAATGAATCATGAAAAGTATATTTGTATCTTTTTTCAGAGGGGTGGATACAATATTCCGAACTACAAACTAAAATTCCCTCGCAGATATTTTTCACATAAAAGCTGGGGAAGTTTTGGAAACTCTATGTCTGTGTATGTGTGTTATTCGATCCAAACGCGCGCGGTGCATTTTGACGAGGAAGTGAAATACTGTTTATCTTGGTATGAGGGGCAGATTGTTGTGCTTGCTCTCTGGCACATTGACAAATAACACGGTCGCGGTCGGTACGAGACACACAGACAATAAAACTGTTTTGGCTGCTGGCTGCTGCTACTGTTGGTTGGCTTCAGCCACACTGGTGTCACGAACTTTGTTTACTTCACAAAAGTTTGAATTGATACTTCTACGGAAAGTGGAAAAAAAAGAAGATCAAGTTTTTTTTTTCAAAACTAGACTTTTGAAATGAAAGGGTAAAAACGAACAATGTATAGTTGAGCCAGATGAACTTCCAGAAAAAAACATTGAAAATCACATATCCAGTGTCAGTTTTTTCCAGATTGAGCAACCCTCAAACTCATTTCCCGACTACTTTTGCCCGAAAAAAAGTGCGTCCTTATTTTTCAAGTTGTTATCTGCTCTTTGCACATCGATGTTTTTTATTTTCCTATTTTTCAATCAAGTTCAAATTTATGCACTTATCAAACAACAAAAATGTTTTGTATCAGCAGCTGTTGTATATTTGTATTATCTGGGAGGTTTTTTTTTTGCAACCTGAGAGAGTAATTGATGAGCATAAGAGAATGATGAGCCATATTTGAATAATTTTGTTTATATAATTTTTGGTTGTCTCTTAATTTGATTGGCGTAACCGATATTCCAAGTTTTTCCTATATTTGAATAATTTTTCGGATCAGACAAATCTAAAAATCGAACGCAAAAATTATATAATATTTCCTTTAGAATAATTGAAAGAAGACTAGATATAAGGACTACGTAATAAATGAACTTTTGTTCATTTTTTGACTTCTGAACTAACAGTTCATTTAGTCATATCCTCAACTTCTGGAAAAGTTGATTTTTCTAAAAGAATTACCGAAATTCAATCATCAATTTTCAAAAACCTTATTGAGTTTGAAGGTTCATTTTTGAGTTTGAAATTTTGCACCTCATTTGATAGAAATTAATTTAATTTACAGTTGTTGTGGAGTAGAATTTTTAGATTTTGCACAATGATTTCTGATTTCTATGTTTCTGAAGCTCTCTTCCTTTCATCTCGTCAGGATTTAAAACCTTCTAAAGCCAAATCAAACACACGAACTTTTGATTTACCAAATATACTAACTTGTATTTCGGGGTTTGGTTTGTTCCGAGGAATACATGCCCTTTTGTTCAAACCTCTCTTCACAAAAATAGTTTTTAAAAATACCGGATGGACCTAGAAATTGCACTTTATAAGTTAAATCTCAAAGCACCTAAAGTCCATTCGCCTGGAATATCCGTAATAACTATGTATTTCATTCTCTGAATCATATACTTTATATAAGGTTCCATACTGTGAAGCTGAAAAACTTTTTGAAAACCGTGATAAATATTCATTTTTCCAGATAGTAAAAGGCTGTTATCATTATTCTAATATTCAGTTTGTGCATAGTTCACGGTTTGTATTGTATTTCAAAATTTCCAGGTATAACCCTTTTTTGAATTAATTCTGCTCGACTGGAAATAGTTTTCTGGATTTTATTAGATTCTCATCCAGTTGGTTTGAATATTGTTTAGCTTCGTTCAAAATTGACGAAGCAGAAATGGATCCCTTGAAGAAACTTGGTTTTAATCCACAGTGAAAAACAAACGGAGCGACAGTAGACGTGTTTTTTACAGTTTTGAGAGCAGAAACAGACTTTTTCTATTTTCAAGTTGTTCAGTTTAGTGTGTTTTTCTGGTAAAAACTGTTTTTAGAAATAATTTTTAGAGTCATATGTTTTTTGTCTTATATATATATCTTCAACAAACAGATTTAAGCTTTGAAAATATAGTTTTCTGAAATCAACAAATGAAAACAAAAAACATGTTTTCACAGTTCCTCTTCAACTAAAACGAAAAATCTTTTTCAGAAGTTGATATAGTATCCTCCCCTTCTCATACTATTTTCAGAAAAAAAAAGAAAAAAGAGTTGATGAGAGTGGGGTTCGAACCCACGCCCCCGGAGGGACTGGTGCCTAAAACCAGCGCCTTAGACCACTCGGCCATCTCACCGCGGTTACACACACACTAGTATCTTGGTTTCTATCTCTCAATTTAGTATGTTAGAGAAGAAAACACACAGAAAATCGAACACACACACACACACACACATTGAAAAAGAACGGGTGGCCAATTTTTTTGGTGTTAGTTGGTTAGTATATTATGATGATTGTATAGATATATAAAGTAGAAGTGTCTCACGAAATATGTCGGCAAGCGGGCAGCCGCAAAAAAAAAACTTTGATCACGTATTTTTCGTCATTTATTTGAGCCTCGTTTTGGTATAGGCGTTTTTCCGCGAAGCAACGCAAGAGCGCGCGCTCGGGTCACGATCTTCGCCTATAAAGTTTGCTTGTTTTTTTCGACCTGGTTTTGTTGTTTTTTTCCCTTTTTGCGATGTATGCCATATAGTCATACCATTTATGATTTTACCAATAATATCATTATTTGGAATCCCCTTGGACAATTCAATTTGCGTCAAAGAAGAATAAGTTTTTTGAGGGGTTGGGTTCTGGGTAGACATCTGCTTGATGTCATTCATTGTATATATCTGCCACAAAAGCGAGGTCAGTTTGGTTTTTTTTGTCTGAAGATTCCAATTGTGCCTGTCTTGTGTCTCTCTATTTGAAGTTATGTAGGTTAATATGTCATTGATAGTTTTCTACTCTCCCACGACAACATTTTCTGGGAAAACGTTAGACAATCATAGAAAAAATTGTTTTCAAAAGGTGAATTATATTTTTGTCGAACACTTGTACTTGTGAGTTGTTTTTTCAAGAAGTCTTCAATTTTCAGTCAATCTCAGGGGCTGGTTGTTGTGCGGTTGTGTCATATGAGTTAACCAATTTTCTTCAATAATCTGATCTCGTTTAGTGAGATTGTCTATGTAAATTCAGGAGGTTTGCAAAAAATTTAGGGGTTCTTCCCATTATTAGAGCCAAAACCAGGTGATCATGCCTTGTATTTGTCATGAATGTTTTTTTTTATGTAGAAAGCTCACAGAACCTCGACAGAATGATGTAGTAAGTTTTTTGGAGGACCTGAAAAGAATTACGTCATAATGACTGAACTTGTGTTAAACTTTAAAGCCATTCTTCTATTTTTGTTCTGCTTAATACTTTACAACGTTAAAATCGTTCATTTAAAATGTACCACGTTTTGATACCACAGGCAAACTTTAACGAACTCTGATGAAGTAGGCAACTCAAAACGAATTTTACAACTTTGCTGGTTGCTGTCAGCCTAGTAGAGAGCGAGTTTTCAGATTTTATGGCTTAAAAGGGAGGATAGGGGAAAATAAGTGGATCTTAAAAGAGAGAGCACCCTCGGAATAGTGAAACCTCCAAGGGATTTTTTACCGAAAAGCCTGGTATTCGAGAAATTTTAGGTCAAAGTTGAAAATTCCACGTATCACATACGATTTCATTTTTAGAACGGAGAATTTTCAACTTTGACCTAAAATTTCTCGAAAATCAGGCTTTTCGGCGAAAATTCCCTTGAAGGTTTTACTATTCCGAGGGTGACCTTTCTTTTAAAAAATGAAAAGAGTGGGTACCTATTTTTTCCCTTTACCCCTCCCCCCCCCCCCCNCCCCCCCTCCTTCTAATTTAGAGCCCCATTATTCTATTTTTGTTTTTCTAAATACTTTACAACATTTTCTTTCATATAAAATGTACCATGTTTTGATAAAACATACAGCAAATTTAAACGGACTTTTATGAAGTAGGCAGCTTGAAACGAATTTTACAACTTTGCTGGTTGCTGTCAGCCTAGTCGAGAAGGCTTCAGATTTTATGACTTGGGATCTGAAACATAGGTTCAGGATATTAATTTTCTAATTCGCATCTGTTTTTGTACTTTTCTAAGGTCAGGCATATCTGGATCTATCTATAAACCAATTATACCACTCTTGGAGAGAATATTATGGGCGCTTCTGCTTCCCTACAAAGCCACAGAAACTCGAGTCACGGAAATTATCTGTTTTTATGAACCATATTTTTTTTCTAATGGAATTTTCTGAAGTACTTTTTAAATCCGGGATTCTTCTCGGCATGATCATAGTTCACACCGTTTGAAAAGAATAACCCACTAGTTATCAACTTATGGAAATGCCGATTATCATAGTCTACAAAATGGTTTTCATTTTTCTGTAACAAATCCACAAATATTGTTTCTGTTATCCTCGACTTTGAAAACTCCATTTTTATGTTTCTCATTCTCGTTATTAGCTCATCTTCCATGCCCTTTTAAAAGCATTGCTTTCGAAAATGGACAAAAAATGGCGACCTACTTCTCATCTCATTCAAAAAATCTCATACCATTAGTTCATTTTTTCCCGTCGTTTATGTATTGCACTTTACCGACCACGCAAGAAATGACCCTGGTACCCGATTTATCAAAACAGCCAATCATTCAACGACCTCTGCCGGCCGACCGACCGGCGCAAAAACCAAAATTGCAACACTTTTTTCTTCTTTTTTTTTCTTGGCCACACAATATATATGTCTTGTTCCGACATGGCTTACAAAAAAAACATAATGATTACATGTACATATGACTCAACAGGTCACAAATACAGGCCAAGAAGGTGTCAGGCGCGGCAACGACGGCGGCGCCAACGCACACATATACACACACATACAAAATGCGCTAAATTACGCAACATGCACTTTTGTATTGATGTAGGGCATTTGGTTTTGTACTACTAAAAATACATACAATACACACAGGTAGACCGTGCCGCGGACATAGAAGAAAAAGGAGAAGAAGATAGAGATGAGATGAAAAGAGAAGATAGTAAATGTCAATACAAGTTTGCACTTGGCTGTGGTCAGTGGCGTTACGTGCCAGCGTGCCTGTACGCGAGAGCGCCGCGCGCACACACACACACACACAGAAATGTCAAACACCCCCCGAGGGGTCATTGTTTGCCGTTTCGCCCGTACTTCCTTTTACTTTTGGTAAATGTTGGATGGACTGACTCCGCCTCTGTATTTTTAGGAAGATGCAATAGTAGTAAGGTCTTGGCTACTGTGTCTGTGTGAGTGTATATGCCATTTTATATGATGTAGCAGGTGAAATATACTTTTTTTTTAAACTTTTTGTTTCCAGTTACTCTGATTTTTTCTTTGCAATGCTATCACTCTTTTCATACATTCTGCAATTTTTGTGGTCTCTAGCTAACCAAAAATCGGACTTCTATACTTTGTAACAGTATTTTTTTGTTCATTCCAGTAGAACAAAACCAAATAACATTAATAAATTATTCATTTATCGAAAATGTCTCGAAAAATGCCATTTTTTACACGTGTACCAAACATTTTATGTGATATTGTAAATTATGTGTATCTTATCTCCAATCTCATCCAACAAAGATCTAAAGACCTGGGTCATATCCTTACCTTTGGTCAATAGACTTTTGATCCGGCAAAAAAACTGCGTATATTTTCAAGATGATGATTTGTTTGTTTTTCTTGATTTTTATAGAGTTTAGGATACAATTTCCTGAACTAAGTGTTTTGTTTATAGTTCCTTTGACGCGTTGTAGTTTACCTCTTACTCGGAATGGTTTTTGCAGTTTGAAAAACTATATAATTTGTAGTTCCTAGAACGGTTTCAGACGTAAAAGCGAAATAATTGTTAGATAAATGAACTAGGCTAGTATAAAATAGGTAACTTTTCACAGCTTTTTATTTGAAAGTTTGGAACTGATTTTTGTTGCTGATTTTCTGAATTATTTTAAAGGTGGGGGTACTTGCCGAGTCCCTTTACCCCACCTTTAAAGGTGGGGTAAAAGGACTCGGCAAATCGCTCTTAAATAAAAGAGCACATTTTTTTAGGTATTACCATAAAGGGATTTTTGACAGAAAAGTCTGGTATTCGAGAAAAATTTCATTTCAAAAAATAAATTTGGAAACTTTTAACATATGGCTATATTTTCAACTTTGAACATTTTTTTCTGGAATACCAGACTTTTCCATTAAAAAAAATCCCACGACGGGTCTTACCTTAAAAAATGTGTTCTTTCACTTGAGATCAACTTGCCAAGTCCCTTTACCACACCTTTTCTTGAGCTTTTTGGCCAGAACCCTTTCAACACCAATTTAGCCCTTCTGGTATAATTTTCAGAATCTGGATTTCTTTTTATGAATTCATTTCTCTAAAAGCGTAAGAAATAATTTAATTCAAAAAAATTGAGTCTTATTGTTTCATTTAAAAAAAAGCCGAAAATTTCGTAATCAGTTATCTTTTCTCTAGGATTACGAAACTTTTTTAAATTCCAGCTTTTCTGAATGTAACAAATACTTTTTCTCAAAATACTGTACACAAGTGAACTCGGAAATTGAATAAGTTACCCTTAGCAAACAACGCCGCTGGTCATTTACCATAGTAAACAATCTATTAAACCGAATAAATAAATACAATATATTCCATATATACGCCACTCTTCCTTCCTTCTTCCCCCCTTCTTTACCCGTTCGTTCGCAAAATTCACCGACCATATCTCCCTTCCGCTATTCAAATATTATTGTTATTCAACTTTGCCACCATTCCGAACGGGGGTGATGACCTCCATTGAAACAGTAAACAACTGTACACCCCTCCAACTACCTATATATTTTATTTAGCAAAGCATATCCGGAGGAGGGTTAATTTTTTAATTAGATCCTTTCGCGCCTTATTTTTTGCCCTGCTGACAAAGCGGGCCAAAGTGAGAGTGAAGTCGAGGTAGAAAAAGAAGAACAACAAAAAAAAAAACGAAGTTGTTTTGCCCCACTCATTCACTAATATGGTTCTCGTGGATCATCATCATCTTCATCATCATCATCATTTCCATTCGCGGATGTTTTCTACTGTTCCCTTCTCTCTCTATCTGTATCTAGCGCGTGCGCGCGCGGAGACCGCCGCCGTGTATCTCGGCGCTTCGTCGTGGCAGGCAACCTGACCCCGATCCGCAACACTCCGCCCACTCACTTTTTTTTCACTTTTTTGTCTGACAGTAAGTAAGTAAGTTAATACTATTTTACTTTGTGTAAGTGTATATGTGTGTGTGTGTGTTTGTGAACATTTCGGGAATAAGAATATGAATTTGAATTTTTACATATAGTTAGCCGGCGGAGACCCGTGCCAGGCAAAAAGCATAAATACATTTTTTTATTATAATAATTCCTCCCGTCACCTTATTCTTTGTAATAAAAACTGTACAATAATATTTTCCTGGCCTGTTCCAGAATGCTGATTTGCATTATTTTTATTTATTTTCTTCTCAACTTTTTTTTTCGATAAGAATTCTTATTCATTCATCAAAATATTTTTTCCCCAATTTTTTTTGAGATAGCTTTCCTCGAAGAGTTCTTAAACTAATTACTAAAAAAAGAAAAAAAAATGGTATACTTTCACTATCCCGATAAGTGACCCAAAAGTGACCGGCACGAGTGTGTGTGTCACAAAAAAAAACTTTCTCTCTCTCGAAAAATAATAGACATGGTCAACGCCAAACAAAAAAACAACAACGGTTAATTCTTCACCTCCGCCTAGTCCTCTGATGATGATTAAGTGAAAGCGGACTAGCCAAAAAAAAAAACATACGCATATTGAGAGAGAAAGTAGCCGTTTTTTGTTGCGGGGGCGCCGGCGAACGAATGATTCTGGGTCAAAAACTTTCTTCTCGTCTGTGTATGTGTTGATTTAATAATGATGAAGTCTACTGTAGATGCGGCATTTTTTCCTTGAAGATGTGTTAAAGTGTTCTTTCCATTTTCGTTTAGTTATTCCTTTGCCACATCATTTCTTGAAAAAACAAAATATTTTTGACCCAAACTATATATTTCATTTTTTTTTTTTGAAAAGTAAATAAACAGAGACCCAACTGATAAGGAAAATTATTATTTTCCTGAACAACCTCATGATTTTGATCCAACCTTTTTGTCTAACTCTAACCTTTACCATTTTCCTTAAATGCCGATATCCGTTTTTCATAATAGTCTGCGTCTCTTTCTTTAAAGAATAAACAGAGAAAAGGAAGAGACATACGCATCCCTTTACAAAATAAATTTAGGTTATTGGCAGCCTGTACCTGCCACGATAGCCTTAATTGTGTGTATGTGTGGTAGGGGTGGAGAGTTAGAGGTACATAGGTAACTTTATCAGAAGTAGTCAAGTGAATGGCAGGCACGCGCCGGGCACACGAACAAATCAGCTGATATTGATGGAGACCTAGAGAAAAAACGACCTTCTGTTCTTCTGTTCCATATCTTTTTTTTTTGTCTCTTCATTAAAAACTTTGTTTTTCTATGTGTGTGTATGTATCTCGCCTTGAACTCTCATTGGTTTTTTTTCCAGACAAACAGATGTTGAGCCTTGAAAAGCCTGGGTCTTCGGACATTTCTTCATCATCTACGGATACATCGGCCATTTCACCGATCAGTGTTAGCAGTATGCCATTATCACCAGATAAAACTGAACAAAATATGATGATGAAAAAGAAAATCTGCTTTGTTCGCTATAACCCGGATATTCCACAAATTGTTACGTCTTTCAAAGGAAATCAAAAATTAATGTATCAAGGATATCGCTATAATATTTATCAGGTTAGTGTGGTTTTCCAGATTTGTCTAGAAAATGTTTTTTTTCTTTTTTATGAATCCTAAAATTCTGACTAATTTTGAAATGAGATTCTGTTAGGATATTAGAATAAAACTGTTCTTCTTATTAAAGAAATTGAGGATAAACTTTAGAAAAAACTTAGTTTCTAAATTGTTTTTCTCTAGTGTTGTAGTTTTCTAGGAAAATTTGCAAAAGTTCTCGTGGTTTCATTGTGATTTTGAAAATTATTTCGGATCTCTACTATGTTAAAAAAATTATTTTCAATGTTCAAAATATCTATAGACACCCTTGCATTCAATCCCTCAACCCCTAATTTCCAGATTGCACAAGAACGAAACTTCAAATCATGGCGATGTGTATGTGCCAAGAAAATGTCAGATTCTGGTCAATGGTGTAAATGTCGTGCCGAAACCACCATGGACGACAAAAACGCTTGTACCAAAGGTGTTCACAATCATCCACCAAGACACCATGCCGCCGAGATCGAATTCATCAAGGTAGGTACAAACATCTGTACTTCACAGCTGTGCATGCCAGCTGACTTTTTTTTTGTATGGGTATGAAAGAGAGATAGAGAGAAGAAAAAAGTTCAAACCGTTTTACGAATCTCTGTGTGTGTGTGTGTGTGTCAATTATATAATGAATGCCAAAAGGTCATTCATAGTACAAGGCACGACCATTTTGCAACAGCCAAAAACATTATTATTCGAAAAATGTTGGTCATCGCCGATCATCATCATGAAAATACCAGGTCACTGTAGTTGTTGTGTTGTTCATCCGTAAAAAAAGATGAGATGAGAGAGGACAGATCTCATGCCAAGGTCACGCCGATCCGATTGGCAGGCACGCGGTACCGCCACCGCCGCAGCGCAGTTAACCCAATTCTATCTCTTTCTCAGGGTGTCAAACAAAACAAAACAATATCAAATTCAATTGGCAAATAGGGATTTTTTTACAGAGTCAATTGTTCAATGCGGCCCTCCAGAATCCAGACTACGATGCTGGCGAGTTGGTGAACCAAGCTTGCTTATACCTTAGTGATGGTGTATGTTTTGACAATAAGGAAAGTGTTCGAAAAAGCATTGTATCAGCAAGATCAAAGGATGGAAAGCCAAGAAAACCTAGAAATCGTCTTTCCAACCCGTTGAAGCGTATGAAGTTTGAGGCAGACGTGAGTACATTGAAGAGATTTGAATAAAAAAATAAATAAAAGTGTTTTTCAGGCTGAAGATGAAGATGATTATAAAATCCCAAAAATGGAAATCGAACACGATATGTCTTGTTTCTTGCCCCTTTTCAATAATGGATTGAGCATGCTTAAAGTTGATTCACCGTTCCAACAAACACCGACAATCCTGCCGACACCTAATCCACCACCGCCACAACATGAGCAGACCACCCTATTACAACCTGCAATGTTGAACCGGATAAGTAACCCTTGGATGGGTCTCGATGATCCAATGACATTGTTATGGGCCAATATGTTGAACCCAATGAATGGTGGAATTGATGTATTATCCACCATCGCCGCATTGTCCAAACAGCAACAACATTTACAACAAGGGCCACAACCACCACAGGCTGCCACCGCACCTGTCGTCCATCCATTGCCAACAAATCTGTCACGAAGCAATATTGTTAATTCACACATTCCAAAAGAGGCCACAATTGCGCAGCCGACACCAATTCAACCGACAGCGATCATCAATCTTAAGGATGTCAAAACATTGCCACCATTGGCTAATATTCAGACCAGCCCGATTATTCAAACGGCCAGTTTGATTCGACCGATTCCAATCATGAAGGATAGTAGTTCGCAAACTTCAGAGGTAAGGGTTTCTGTGATTTTTGACTCATCAATATTCTTTTTGGTTTCAGGAAATTCGAGTTTCTCAATGTCTCACATCTGGATGTGGATGCCGAGTAATCCGAGTTTGTTGCTGTGAAGATGGTGTCTGTAGACATCGGCGTATAGCCACTGCCTAAGGCTTTCCTTGTTAATATGATGTTTTCTTTTTTTCTTTGCCCAAAAAAAACCAAAATAATTCGCAACAAGTCTTCACCCCCTACCCTTATTCGCGGTACTCATAAGCATACCCTAGTCATACTCACGATTCTTTGTATATCAAATTGTTACTCTAACTTATTTGTCAAACTATTCCATTTTTAAAACACAACAGAAAACTCCAATTTGTGATAATCCTTACTCTTGGAAACCGGTAGATACTGTCCGAAATTCAAAATATTTTTGATGATTTTATTGTTATAGGTGCTCCCACACATAATTTATTTTTATTCTATTTATTATTTATTCTTTATTTTGGGCATACTATCCTCGGAAATATTCTTTCACTTATAGCGGGTTGTGGTGAATTGATATAATTATAGTGTCCTCCCTCCTCCTCCTCGTCCAAAAACTTTTTTTTTTGAAATATCTATTCTAGTAATTAGCATATTTGCAATATTTTTGGTCCACATAATGATCTAATGTGTATTTATACGATGTTCTTTTTTTTGTATTTTTTTCCTGATCTTGCAAAACAATAAATTGATAATATTAATTGCGTTCTTTGCTAGAAAAAAAAACGTTGACCCAGTTCAAAGCGTTTTTTTTCAGACATGCCATTTTTGCCAGACTTTCACTTCAATTCTGGGTCAATGGAATTTTATGCGAATGAAAGAGAAAAAAAATTAGTCGCATGAATGACACAATTTTTCCGTTCTTTGCTGAGGTCACTTGGCAAAGATTCAAAAATAAATGAAAGCAGCCGTTTTTTTTCGGTCGTTCGTCAGATGAGAGGAAATTTTGTGTAAAAATTCGACTGGCTCGTGATCACTCATCAGTTGGGACCGATGGGATCAACTGATGAGAGTTGGCAAGGGTTATCAATGAAACAAAAATAATAGGAGACAGAGAATTTTCTGGTAAACGAAAAAAATTTCTTGGTGGTCGATTAAAGTTGAGCTGTTAATGTTTTGAACTTTCTGAAGCAAATTTCAAATCGCGAAATTTTTTAAAATCACTAGAAAAAGTGGAATAGGTCTGCAAATATATTTTTACGAAGACTTGAAATACAAGGTACATATCATTTAAAAAATACTATTTACTACATGTTCCTATTATCCACTTTCAGATTTTTTTCGAGTGATTTCAGGGTTTTGATAACTCAAATGACAACATACTAGATTTTTAGCCGGTCTGATTTGAAATTGTAAATTTTACTGAAATAATTGCTGGTTTTTTGTTATAGGGATTAGCTAGAACTTTTGAAAGCTGGAAATCAACAATTGTTCATCTGTCCAAAGTTTTTTTAGTTGTGAGTTCTTTATAGGAGAAAAGTTTCTATGAATTTAGCTTTCAATCTTCAACTTGATGGTTCGATGTAAAAATTGATGACGTAAGATTGGAAAGTGAATAAGTATTTATCAAACACAGGGTAGATATAATTTTTTTTAAAAATATTTTCAGAGAAATTAGTCAGACAATCTTGTCACCGAATGTTGGCTTAGTGTTTGATTTTTTGATCAACATATCTTTATTCTTTCTTATTAAAATTTGAAACTTGAGTCGGCATTCTTTCTGAAATCAAAAAAAAATGAGAAAAAGAAACACAGAAGCAGCGAATCCACGGAGCTTTGATCTGAACTTTACAATCTCATGGAAATCGAAAAAATCATGTCCGTCCGAAAATTATTAACATGGGAGGTCCAAGTACTTCTCGATTCCACTTTTTCTTGAAAACTTTTATAAAGTTCGACCTCCTGATCATCAAGTATATTTTTTTCCGCCTGAATTATATGCGGAAAACGTGATAGAGGACGAAAGTTATTGCTGACTATTTTCAAAGTAAAACATGAAATTTGCCAATATGAACACGTGAGTTTCAGAAAAACATGGGCTAGTAGGGAGAAGGTTTGGGCGATTCTGTTTGAATGATATGGAGCAAAAAAATAGATGTCAACGGCATATACCCTGTATTCATACTAGTTTGATACATTTATGACTAGTTTCTCCCCCGATTTGAAATATTTGGATTATTAAAAAAATATTACACTTTGGAAAAAAATTCAAAATTTTCTAAAGGTTGGTTATAGAATAATGTATTCAAATACGCAACAAAATCAAAAAGCAACTACCGACATTCTGTTTTTGAAATTGAAAAATATTTCGTTTTTAGAAATTTTTGTGAAACAAAAGAAACGAATACACATTCATTTTATTCAAGGTTTTTTGGAATTGTTGAAGCGCTGACTTTTGACCAGTCACTACACCTCAGGAGAAACTTAACTTGTGCACAAAGGTGAGAATGTTGAACCAGAGCATGAACAACGCTTATTGGGATCAAAGAAACCGTCGGCGAAGTGGTTCCAAAAAACTTCTGATCATTCGTGAGTTTCATATTAACTTGTTTCTGATTGAAGTTTGAAATTTGAAAAAAAAACGATTCACTGTTTCCCTTTGAAAAAACAAACTTTGAATCAGCTAAAATTACATATAACCTAATGAATAGGATGGTGTTTAAAAAAAGCTTCAAAGTTTCAGACGAAAAGACATTGGTTCATAGAGCAATATTTGGAACCTGGTCATCCTTTTTTCTTTGTTTCGTGTTATATTTTTGGTATGATCTTGATATATTTTTAAATCTTCGGAATTTTTATTTAAAAATGATATGCAGGGTCCAAATTGACTCTTTTAAAAGCAAAAAATAAACAATTTACCTATTTTTGTTTATTTTATATTTATTTCATTTTGTGTGTTGCCCTTATTTTTAACAGTTGTAAAGTGAAATGTACTTGGACCTATACCAGATGGACTTCCTTTCAAGAGGGAGTTTGTTTGAATGATATTGAGCAAAAAAAAACTAGAACTCAATGCCATATTTCTCGTTTGTCTACTAGTTTGATACATTTATGGTCAGTTTCTTTCAGTCCCTAATTTCAAATATATATATATTGCAAATCTATTGAACTTAAAAAAAAGTTCAAAATTTTCTGAAGGCTGTAGATAGAATTGTGCATTCAAATACGCAACAAAACCAAAAGGGTAATGCCGACATATTACTTTTAGAATTGAAAAAATACTTTAACCATAGAAATGTTTTTGAAACAAAGGAAATTATTCGAAAATGATTTTTTACTTGTATTATGTACTGAAACGTCAACTTGCAAATTCACGTCCTACCGTTAAAAAAAACCTCGAAATATACACATAGGCTGAATAGTGATAGTGTTGAAACGAGCTCATTGGCAAGTTAGGCAATCTTGTTCGGAAAACTGTTGACTCAAATGAGTTCCAAATATCTTCAGATTGTTTGTGAAGTTTGTAGTAACTTGTTTAATTATATGTTTAAGTTCAAAATATGAGAAAAAAGGTTCAATTCTATCTCTTTTCCTGGAAAACTGTTCTTACAAGTCTGCAGGTTTGCAAAAATAAAAACTGAGAGGTTAACAAGTGTTTTCGTCCAATTTTTTGTTATGCACCTGATTCAGTAATTTTTTGGAGTTATAGTGTAATTCAGAAGCTATCAGTAATTAGAGCCAACCCGATCAAAGTCGGGTCCGCTCAGATTCAGGCCTTTCCAATTTTCATTCATATATAATTTTTCTCCGAGTTTGATAATAACGGATTCCTCGAAACTGACACAACTTTACATGTACACCACACCAAAAACTTTTTTTCTAATAAACTGTGGTTGGTGTATATAACAAAGGATGCTTCTGCGCACTTTTTGCGCACCGCAACAACAAGTTGCGATAATTTACAATCGCTTCTCATTCTAATTTTATAAACAATAAACATCTGGCTGGGTTTTTTCTCTCTTCTACTTATGAGATATGGAGAGACAGAAAATAACGAGTTGCATCTTCTTCTAAGCAGACAGTATACTTTTTTGCAATAAACAACTACTAGTACGTATACACATGGTTGGGTGATTTTGAATTTCAAATGTCGGAATGTAATGTTGTAGTTTGGATCATTCAATTTTGGTCCCATAACTTATTCTCTGAAAATTTCATCAAAACCTGTGTCAGTCAAGTTTAAGCCTAAAAACCTTAAATAATTAGGTACAGCTCTGTTTTGGTGCAAAATAAACATTACCATGATGTTCGCCATACTCGAAAACATAAGGCATAAAAATTTATACACATGATTTGAAATATTATTCGATTTCAAACCGTTGCGGACCCTCAAATATCCCATTATATAAAAAATACTGTTTTCTGACAACAATGGTCGCAGGTATTCAAAAGTATCAAACAATTCTCGTTCATATACATATATTTCCCTAAAATGTTCGCTCCCTAGAAATATATTTTCTCAAATCATAAATTCGCCGACATTTTTGTTTTTGAAGTGACTCATTGTTTTCTATAATGTGATCGCTTTTTTCCTGTTAAGATACAGCAATGTGTCGAAATATGTGGGAAAAAATATACATAGATCAATAAATCGGATGATAAAAATATTTTAAACGGATGGTTTTTGATTACAAGTTTCAAAACCCACTCAACCTAACTCCACGCGTTTCATGTTTGAAGTTGCAAACCAAGGGTAAAAATCCCTAAAGGGGAAGAGACACGGAAAATTATGTGTATTTCATGTGAAGTAAAATACCCGATTCAATAAATGTGATATTGAGTTATTGCAGAATGGCGCGAGCGGACTCAATGTTGCTTCATCTACCAGATTGGGCATTATTCAAAACTCTAGAAAAAGAGTTCCAGGTGGATATAGAAAATTCATGACAAGTTGATTTTGAGAAATTTGACGGAATTCCGTAATCTGTTTCGCCAATTACATTTGCGAACTTCACATTCATGTAGTTCCGTTGGATTTCAGCAAGCTTCTTAATTTAATGTTCACGGTATTTGAATGACAAAAAGTTATATGTCAGATATATTTCGAAATTCTGAAACGTTTTCGGTCGATATTTTCCGACAAAAAAAAGAAGTATTTCCATTCTTCAATACGCCGTTCATTATTTAGAGTAATGTTACGTTGCAATGTGAACGAATGGAAATTTTGAGTAACGTGTAAATCGATTTGCATTATATTCATTATTTTCAAATACTATAGAACTAGAACCTTTACAATTTTTTTAAACCCAAGGGCGTTGATATTTTTGTGACTTTGCAAAAAAACTTAGTGGTGAAGGGAGAACCCTTCCGTTTTTTCCACTTTTCACTGGTCCAACTTTTAAAAAGGTTTTCAATATCATTGTTTGATCTGTAAAATAAAATTATAGTTTTAATTGAGAATAAATTGTAACCTATGATTCACTAATCGATCGATTTCTAAACTCGGGACCTTATTCAAACTATCTGTTGAATTTTTTTTTGAGAATAATCTCCCTCCCCCCCCCCTGTATAATATATTTAGAAGGTCCAACTTTTTTTTCTAATAAACAAATACACATACATACATATGGTTGGTTTATTTCAAATATCAAAGTATGATTACCGCCCGTTTATGAGAAACTTGCAATGATTTATTTTCGGCTTCTTTTCTTATAATTATAAACAGTTAGCAACTAAACAACGGACACATTACTACTTGCATATTTATGTATGTTTATAATTTTGTTTGTGAGAAAATGTCGGTGAGATATAGTTCATATTTTCGTGTTTTTTGGAATAACGATTTCTTGGATAAACTAAGAACATTGAGCCAACTCGTAACTAACAGAAAACACGCCTGATATCAACTTTCAGAGACAAAAACACAGGAAAAAAGTTAGAACTACTCAGCTACTGATTTTTGATGAGTTGTTTGAGGTGTTGATTTCATGAAAAAAAAAAAGTGGACCTTAAAAGAAAGAGGACCCTCGGAATAGTCAAACCTCCAAGGGAATTTTTACCGAAAAGCCTGGTATTCGAAAAATGTTAGTCAAAGTTGAAAATTCCACCTATGGTCACATTTTTTGAAAATTCCACCTATGGTTCAACCTATGGTCGATTTCATTTTTCGAACCTATAGCTATAACACGTGGAATTTTCAACTTTGACCTAAAATTTCTCGAAAACTCCGGTAAAAATTTCCTTGGGGGTTTAACTATTCCTAGGGTGCTCTTTCTTATTTCTAGGGTGCAACTATTCCTAGGGTGCAGTTATTCCTAGGGTGCTCACATTGGTTTTTTGAAACAGTTTATTGGTTTCATTTTCCTTCTAGGTAAAGTTTTAAAGCAAACTGCGACACCCAAAGAAGCAGTAAGTGAACTATTACGGGATTAGGCATATATGATCTCCTAGAACTGAGCCAGGTACCAAATATCCTGCTGAAGTCTCATGTTCGATCTCAATTGTTTCTTTTTTCAGCTAATTTACTTTTATATCCCCTCAAATGCCTTTAAACGACTTTCCGAAACTAGAAAAGCCTATTGATCAACAAATATAGTTTATTCCATCCGAAACTTTCAAGTAACCAGTCTTTTCTTCAATTTGCAAACCCCTAATTTCAAAAAAAAAAACTAGTCGAAAAAATTGTTTCTTCTCTCTGGCGCGAGCTACCGTACTCCTTTGTTATTCCCCTTTCCTTCTAATATTCGAAAATGAACTCGTGATGAAAACGAAAGATAGAAAGAAAAAGAAGAGAAGCAGTGAGAAATTTTGGCGCGCGCACATATGTACCCGGGGCCTTTCAAAAACGACTCGTGAGTGAAGTCGACGAGCGCGCGAAAATAGGAAGAAGGAGTAGTTTGAGTAGGGTTAGAAGAGACGCAGAAAGAGATAGACTACGGTAGTTGGGGTAGGCGCCGTCGTCGTTGAGATGATGTCGATTTTGCACTTTCAAATGACTCAATCAGCAAAGTATCAATACGGTAATGAGAGACATTCTTTATGTTGATGTATGTAGTACACCAGGCACTCGTATATGGGTTCCGTCATTTGACCTTTATTATTTTTTCCTGTGCATCATGAATCATCGTATTTTAGCACGATAAAGGGTACTGTAGAACAAACATGAGGAAACGTCTTGAAAATTGGACAATTCAAAAAAAAGAGAGATGACGAAACTTCTCGAAAAAATAATTTTTGCTGTCCAGCATAAAAATGTTTTAAAATCCCACGCATTTAGAATTCCCTTTTTAGACTTTTGACCTGTGTTATGAGGTGTATACAGTACTCTTTGTCTCCAGATTACCTTCGTTCTGAATTTAGCTGTTTTCAACTAACATTTTCATGTCACCCCACAATTTTCAGTTCCCAGATACCCATATTCACCTTTATCTACCAGACCTTCCATTTTTTGGAGGCAGACTGACACAGAATTTTCCGATAGTTTTAGAATCAAATTTTCAATGGACACATTCTGATTTCAAAGATCCAATTAAGCACTCAAGGTTTTTCGCTCAATGAAATAATTCTGTCCGCTTCAACTGTCGAAAAAAAAATCCTCTAGTCGTCTGGGTCTCTCTAGATTGTCTCTTCTCGCATGTTCCCTCAAACATTTTTATTTTCCTTCACGGCTATGCGTTGGTCAGTTATTCTGATTCTCTTCGTCCTAGTTGTCACTACTTGCTATCTGGTTCCACGCGACACCAAAGATAACGAGTTCGAAGCTCCAGTGAGTCGTGTTTCATGCATCTTCATGAAAAAATTAAATTTATTCAGTCTTCGAAAACAGTCTTTTTGACACTCAGAGAGCTGAGAAATTTTCAACCTTTCCAAATCATGCAAGAAGAAAACATGATTCCACAATCGGATGAGTTGAATATCGATCCAATCGTCCAAGACGATTCCTACGAATGGCAATTGTTCCTCTCCAAGTTGAGCGCAATTCTCGCTCTTCTTTTCTTGTTGATAACTCTGCAAAGAGTTTACTCCCGTTATCTTATCCAAAAGCCACACCGTTCTTAAAAATCTTTCTCTGATTCACAATTCCTAATTTTTCGACAAATTCCTTCTGATTACCTAATCTAATACATACTTTGTCTTTTTTCCGTTTTAATAACGTTACAGACCTCATTTTACGTGTGCCTTTAACACAAACTTTCAATTTTTTCTGTCCTTTTCGACCAGTGTTTCCCATCACCCAGTGTAATTTTTTTTCACTATTTGTAGTTTTTTTTCACTAGTGTAATTTTTTTTCATTATTAATGCACAAAAATGATGGCTGATTTTGAATAAATTAGGGTTCTCATGGCAATATACATTGGGCAATATACAGCAAATCAGCCGGCTTCTTTGCATAGTTTTTCTTATCAACGCTTAAAAGCGTTCCTACGTAAACAATTTGGCTAAAATCGTCAGCCGAAAAAGTTGATGGAATCAGACTAATTTTGAAAAGGGATTCCTCAGGTGAGTAAAGAATCTGATCGGATCCAATTTTTTGGATCAGATATGGTATTTAGTCGGTCTGATTAGGGAGATTCAATCTGGATTTGCCGCCTTTTCAGGCTCTCGTTAGGGAGCATGCCCAAAATTTTCTCAAAATTTATTTATTTTTTTTTGATGGAAAGAACCGCTAATAACGGGGTTTTCCAAAGGTTTGGCAAAAAAAATGGAGTTCTGACTACCACAAGGTAAAAATGGACTCTCCGAATCGGCTCCCTGAACCTCCCATGTAGTCTTCTCAGGCACATTTCCATCTCTATTTTGCTCCCGCCTCATTTCTGGAAATCACAGTAATCGGCGAACTGCTGCCTTGGCTCCGCCCACTTTCGCCTCGCCTCTTTTTCGAGGAGTGCCCGCCCCTTTCCAACAAGCACAATTCATTCATTCTCTCGAACAGAATGGGGTGGCGCCTCACTTTTGTCCTGGCTGTTCTCTGGCATCTTGCTGTTTTTAGCAAAGCATGCGCTGACCACATCAGCAGAAACTTGACAGCGGACCAGTTTGACGAAAATGTAAGCTGGACTTAAATTTTCAGCTAATCAACAATTTTCAGTTGTTCCCAGTGCTTCTCTCCGCCTCGCCATTGATCATCAACGTCTTGGAGATACTCGACTGCAACGCCACCGAACAACTCAAGGACTTCTACGATCCCACCAGCAACACGTATGTCATCGCTTCGAATAGCTGCGAATCTATCTGCGAAGACGTCAACATGTCGACAAAGGAGATGGCACCGATCACTTTGTCGAATGGGCTGGTATTGGATATCAAATCGTGGAGAATTGTTGATGGAAAAAGATGGAGGAGACACAGTGAACTGGAGAAAGAGGTTAGTTTAGGGGAAAAAAAAGTGGATGTCAGAGACAGAGATCGCAAAGAGGGGTGGATAGAGAGGAAGAGAGAGTGATAGAGTGAAAGAAACGCAGAAAAGGAGAGGAACAGTAAGCGAGAGAGAGAAAGGGGTAGAGACAATAAAATCAGGAAAATACAGAGAAAATCAGAGAGACGGAGAAAAATAGAGAACAAGAGTTAGAGAAAAAGAAGAGGGAGAGTGAGACGGACAGAGAGACAGAGAGAGACAAAGAGAGACAGAGAGAGAAAGAGAGAAACAGAGAGAGACAGAGAGAGACAGAGAGAGACAGAGAGAGACAGAGAGAGACAGAGAGAGACAGAGAGAGACAGAGAGAGAGACAGAGAGAGACAGAGAGAGACAGAGAGAGACAGAGAGAGACAGAGAGAGACAGAGAGAGACAGAGAGAGACAGAGAGAGACAGAGAGAGACAGAGAGAGACAGAGAGAGACAGAAAGAGACAGAGAGAGACAGAGAGAGACAGAGAGAGGCAGAGATAGACACAGATAGACAGAGAGGCAGAGAAACAGAGACTGAGGAAAGAAAGAGAAAGACAATGACTAAAAGTGGTCCAGGATGACGATTTTGTCAGTGATTTGCGCTGAAGTGTGTGGATTTTGCTGCTTGGGTATGATTTTTTCAATGCGATGTTCTGAATTGTGAACTTGTATTTCAATTTTCCACATTTGTCTTGGAAACGATATTGAAACAGAAACACAGTGCAATGGGATATCATTCATTATGTGATCTGAACACGTTGACGTTGTTGAAACATGGTAGTACCAAAGAACTGATATATTTCTAACAGGTTAAAACTGTTTATGAAAAATAAATTGTCCAATGATAGGCGAAAGATTGTGCTGGCCAAATCTTGAAATTTACGTTTTTTGAGAGTCACTTACGGTAGTAAGATCCAAAACTGATTGATAAACTATTTTTTTTTCGAATGTCTGGTGAAGCTCTCAATTTCAAAGTTATCTGAGATAATGTACTTTATTTGCCCTGTTGACCAAGTTGTGCGGAACCGGCATCTTTCAACACAATTTTTTGATTGCTCCCAAAAAAAATCAAAAAAATTGACACTTTTATTGAAATATGTTTTGAAAGTCTTCCGAGAAAAAATTTTTTTTACTCAAAAACGTCCAAAAATATTCTTCACTATATTCTCAAACGAACCTTTGATTAAAAAAATCAGTTTCAAAACGGTATTTTATTTCTGAAAATCTAGAACCTCACGATTCCTGTTCCGTACAAACTTGTAGAGAAAATTATCAGGATAATTTTTTTATAATTATCAAAAAGTTATTAGATAAGTGATGTGCATTTTCCGTTTGTTAGTTTTTCGCGATTTTTCCGAAAAAATCTAACCGCAAAATTATCTTCCGTTTCATCTTAAAAGTTCAAAACAAGATAAAAGTTATCATGTTTACTCTAGTTTATTTTGTTAAATACATTTTCGAGCCTTAAAGTTTATCTGATTCTTTGAGATTTTGAGATTTCCAAGTAAAATATAGGTGAATAATGCAAAATTGTTCGATTTCAAATAAACTTCCCGATTGACATTATTTTGTCGGTAAAACTACGAACATTCTCTCTGCTTTTCTGAATTTTTCGGATTCTTTCTTTCCTGCACAGATCTAAATGTTCGGATTTATCAACAAAAAAAAAAATCGAGAGCTTGTTGAAAGCTATGACGTTTAATAAAAAAGATCTAATTTTTTATATAACGAAATTTCATATAAATTTTTAACTAGAAATCTAAAACCATTTTCTGCCATTTTCATTTATTCAAAGTTTGTATCATTTTTGATTAAAAATTCATTCAAAAAAACCAAGATAATTTTGTCTTCCTCAAGCTCCACAAAGAAAACCTCCAATTTATCTTGCAATATATTTCTTGTAGTATCTTTGGAAAATTAACAATTGCACAGTGTTTACAAAATATTCAAGATATGTACATAGAAAAACAAATCAAAAGACCAAGAGCCTACTCAGAGACGATAATTCGGTCCATGATGAAATTAAAAATGGTTCTTTGTAGAATGACGATGTACAAAAACCTATGGCCATCGGTTTGATTTCACCTGCGCAATTCAACCAGTGGAACGAAACGCACAGAAACATCATCTTCCTCCTCAGTCCAACTGTGATCCTCTCAGTTCTTCTTTTCTTTTACAAAAAGAAAAATCCTTTCCACAAAGAACGGCATGAGCCGTCATCCCGACCCGGTTCTCCAATGGTCACCGAGTGTGACGTGCGTTATAATCACTTGAATGAACGGGTCAAAATAGTTTGAATTCAAGTTTGCTAGTATTTATCATCCCGGTAGATTTATAAAATATAGTCATATCAGTATTTGTTCTTGTTATCTTCGTAGAGTAATACTACTCTGAAATATTTTTCTCTCAGAATAATTTCTGGTTATATATGACTTCTAGGTTGAGAAATGGGCTTTTTAATGGTCCTCGTGCTATATCTTTCCACGGCCAGTGCTTGCTTTCACTATCAACATGGCCGAGCTCACATTGAAATTGACTACGGTGTGAGTTGATTGTTTCTCCTGAACTATGGTCTACTTTGCCTATTCAGACCGTCCGTGATCTACGTTTGAAGGAGACTGGCATCGGCATTTATGTCGACAATTATGTTTGCTATGGAACCGAATCCGTTGTTCATCTTTATGATCCGTTGCGTGACATGTATGAACACAGAAAGCGACTTTGTGAAGAGTACTGTCAATGTGAAAAGCGAGGAGGAGCCCACTCTTTTACTTATCCAGTTGAGGATTTCCTTCACCAATCCGGCGTTCTTATGCGTGCCATTTATGTGAAAGCTGACAATTGCGCTCTTGACAGTGAAGGATTTTTCGAATAACAATCTCGTTGTCCGTTAATGTTATGACTTTTTCCTAAAAGTAAATTTTTGGAAAAAAAAACACTCTTCGATTTTTCTCATTTTTTATCGAGTTGAAAAACTTTTTTCAATATCTTTGCAATCCGCACCTTCTACATATATTTCCCATATTCTTTAGACATGCGGGTTTGCTTTCTTTTGGCACACTTGGTCACTTTCACATATGCATGTCACTTCTATGTTCACGATGATATTGACGTCAGCTTCGACAACACGGTCAGTAGTTCCCATCCGGAATCAAATTCAACATCCAACAATTTCAGCTCATCTTGAAGCACAGAATCAACAAGACCGGTCTCAATGCTTTTGTGGAAAACTATGTTTGTGACGCTTCCCAAGAAATTGAACATCTCTACTTTCCGGACACAAAAGTCTATGAAATCCGTAAGCGACTCTGCCCCGAACTCTGCCAATGCGAGGACAAAGGGAAACCACAAATGTTCACCTATTCGAAGAACAAGATGCCAGACTACGGATTTCGCATCGAAAAGTTCTTCGTGAAAGTGGATATCTGTTGCCTTCGCAATGCTGGAGTGGTTAGTTGGTTTTACTTTGTTGGGAATCTTCGGAATAGATTTTGGCACAAAGACTTGAAATTGTTAATTTTGAAATCAGGCTCAATCGTAGAGAAATTCTTTCTTTCAACCCAAATCGGAAAATAGTATGAAAAATCATCTGATCCAATTTTTGACATTATTTGATTTGGGTATTATTTTGAGCACATTTTGTTTACCAGTTTTCTATATACAGAAGAAAACAGGGCTCGCCAACTAGTGAAGTCAAAAATCCTCTACTTTTCCACGGTTCTGCACATTTTAGAAATCAGCTCAGCCGTGTATTTTTTTTTACAATTTCTGAATATTTTTTTAGTTAGTGATCTGAACATTGTTCATAGAAGTATCTAGTTCAATTTGGTATAAGAATGAAAGTTGGCCCTTTAGTCTAAAGTCTAGAACCACTCATTCGAACTTTTCCAGGATGAACCGAGAGTAATGGAACACTTGCTGGCGGATCGCACCTATGAACACCTTACTCTCTATGCGTACTGTGCCATTTTCGTTCTCAGCCTCAGAGTGCTCAGATTGGTCATCAGATTGATCAGGCGCATCTTTTAATCGCTGTTCTCCGTTAATCTAAGTCATCCATATAATGCTTTTTCCAACACGAGTACCACAAGCTTTAACTCCTCTTCCCCAGCTTTAAATATTTTACTCAACATGTACCGGTTTCTAATAAACTCAAATCAATCATTTTTGTATTCTCATCGTGTTCTCATTTTGAAAAAGAGTTTTGACAACTCTGAAATACTTTAATCTATTTCCTACTCCCCTCATACCTCCCCTTTCAGCTCGAGCACAATTTTCATGGCCAGCAGATGAAGAATTTTTCGAGTGTGAGTTGAAAAATTAACAAAATATATCCAATAAAAGTCCTGCATGATCACATATTGGCACAATCTCGCTCGAATCGATTCAATGCTTCGGGTAGCTGGAAGTGTCCAGTGTCGGGATGTTTAAACCTTCGACACGGTGGCGTTGCGGTGTGGAGTAACCGTTAGTTTATTTTCATTGGGTTTCAATCTTTCAAATAGGAAAAAACTGGGTGTATAGAGAGAAATCAGGCAAATTCCATAAAACTTTTTTCAAAATAACACTGAAATTGAGAGCCTACAGCCTACAAATTTTATCTGCAAAATTCTCACTAAAATTCTAGATTTCTTGTTTCGTAGAATCCTGGTTTTTTCATGCTTATGCTTTATTTACAGCATGATATTTTTAGCATGCCTAATATTTTGCAGAACTGGATGATCTGGTTTGCAATGCCATCTCACAAGGGTACCTTTTACTATCTGCCAGTACCCTCTCTCCACAAGACCTGGAGGTCCCATCTTTTAATAACATAATCTCCACCAAAGGGAAACATCATAACTCCCTTTTCACATAAATTTCAATTTTTTCAATAAAAAAAATCCCCCCTTCCAAATTTTTGCTTCCCTGAATTTATAACCTACTCTCAGTTATTCTCAAAATCAACCAGATAACCTGGTTCTTCAACCTGATTCCAATCCCCTCCTAGATCTCCATTACCAAGTAACTTACCCTCATACCTGATCTCTCCAACCTAATCTCAACCTCTCCCAGATTTCAATGGCCCCGTAATTAACTCATACCCGATCGAGATTTTATCCCTCCCCAGACTACTATTAATCCCGTAATCAGATCTCCTCACATTATCCAAATACACACCCAACAATATCGATCCCTTTATATCAATCCCCTAGACTAGATTTCATACTTTCATCATTTCATAGACTAGATCTGAATGACAGATCTTAACCCCACCTTTCCCCCTCTGAACCTGTAACTTACTCCCTCCCGATCTCTATTTTATTCACATCCCTCCCCAGACTTTAATCATCCCTCAGACTAGATCTCAATCCTCCATCCTAAATTTAATCATCCCCCAGATCAAACTTCGGTCTAACCACACCTGAAACTACATCTCAAATAAACCCTAATTTCTATTATCCCCTAGACCAGACTTTAATTCTAACCACACCTGAAACCTTAGCTCATTTAAACCCCAATTTCTATTATCCCCTAGACTAGATTTCAATTCTATCCACACCTGAAATCTTATCTCAACTAAACCCTGATTTCTATCATTCCCTAAACCTCACATCATTTCTACCCACACCTGGAACCTTAGCTCAATTAAACCCTAATTTCTATTATCCCCTAAACCTCACTTCAATTCTACCCACACCTGAAACTTGCTCAATCCAGATAACCTACCTCACCTAAGACCCATTTCTCCACATTTTTAAATTTTAACCATACCCAAGAGCTGCATATCCCGCCTCTCCACATTTATATTCCCAATTACCTCTTCCTTACTTCTACCAATTAATTTGGTTCTTAATTTTTTCTCGCACCGAACATCGGCCGTCATTTGTACCGCCCCCCGTCCCAGAATAAAATGGTCAGCTTCTTTTCATCAGACCGAGAACCCCTTTTAATTCCCAGATCTAACCATTTTCAATCTAGATATATAGAGTTTCACTCTTAGGTTTCTAGCCTACATTTTTTAAAATTTTTCCCATTAAGACACGCCAAAAGTTAAATTTGTACAGCCCCAGTTAACCCCCCCCCCTTCTCTGAAATGGTCAGCTTCTTTTAATTAGATGCCCCAAGTCCTCATTTCAGTTTTTTCGCCTGCTTTTTTTGAATGTTTTTATTTTTCCAATAGCATGTTTGGAAGCTTTTTTTTATTTTGAATAAATTGCAATTTCGAAGAAAACTGTTTTTATTTTGCCTATAATAAGAGTCGCTTGACAACTCTGTAATATTTTTTGCTTGCTTTTTAGAAGCTAATATTCTATAAACCCCCTTACAGCTTGAATAGATGTATTAGATTTGGATGAAGCGAAGATAGTTTGGATTGGATGGTTAATTTGAGGGTGAGTGGAAAATCCTACGCCTTCATCAAAAAAATCTGAGTTTTCTCAGGTTCGAAAGAACTAGTGGACTCAAGAGGAATGAAAATAGTTTAAAACTGAAAGTGAATTGTGGTACAATCGATTGCTAAAAGAGGAAAGAGAAAGTCAATAAGAATGTCGAAAGTATCGATTCAAGCGAGAATAGCTGGACAAGTCCGAGTGCCACTGATGTTTTAAACCTTTGGCAATGGTGGCATGCCGGTGTGGAGGGGCCAGTTAGTTTATTTTCTGGGGGGGGGGGGGGGGGNGGGGGGGGGGGGGGTCAGAAACGCTACTTAGGCTGACTTCAAGGCAATCCAAGTAACCAGAAGTTGGGGGGGGGGCTAGGAAATTAGTCAGTTTTACTATAGAAAACAACACCGAAATCATTTTTTTTTGCTGAATGAGCCCAAAAATGAAAAAGTAGCACTATTTTCAAGTTTAAATCCAATTCAAACGTCCATATCATCAGTAGATCATTAAAAAATCGGCATAGATTATGTTCTGTCCAGTTCATAGATATTTTGGGTCCGTATCAAGAACTAGACAGTAACTCCGGGTTTTCAATAGATTTCCACAATCAGGTTATAGGACAGTCATTGTTGGGAAGTCCATTCACCTAGGCAAAAATCCATTTTTCAATACATAAGACAGTCTAAAACTGGGCCTGATGAGGCTACTCTACCGGTTCCTTATTTTTTCTTCGATTTCGAAACCCCCAACTTCAAAAACCAGCCAAAAATATTGTTGTTTTAAATATTTTTCCCGCGCGAGCTACCGTACCACTTGTTATTCCCATTTCCTTTTTTTTCTTCTTTTCCCATTTCTTTTCGAAAACAAACCATGAGAACAAAAGTGCACTTTTTATGGTGAGAGTGAGAAGCAGAGAAATTTTGGCGCGTATGTATGTGTGGGTTCAAAACAACCTCGTGAGTAATAAATAGGAAGCCGACGGGCGCGAAAAATGAGAAGATGGAGTAGTTTGAATAGGGTTAGAAGAGAATGAGAGAGAGAGAGAGAGAGAGACAACTACGGTATGGGCGCGATAGATTTTGGTTTTGCTTTTTATCGAATATCGAAATGTATGTGGGGACCATAGGTATAGAACAAAATATAGTATAGCTTAGGTTGAAGTATAGTATGACTTAGAAGGAATGATCACCAATGTTCAACCCAGATTTTTATGATATTTTGCATAAATGTAGTATGCAGTGAGGTAATTTACCAGTTACCGGGAATTTGTAAGTAAATTTTTATTTTTCCAGGGGTTTATCGATTTAATCGGGGTTTATCGATTTTTCGAGTAAAAAAATTTGGCTCAACTTTGAAAATTCATATCTCGGTCAATTTTTGAGTAAAAAAGTTGGTTAAATAAACATTTTGATCCTTGAATATCGTACTTTTTGAAAAAAAAAATAACAGAGATTGTGAAATTTTTTCTAACCTCTGAAAAAATTAAAGAAATCAAAATTTTTGAAAATTTTGATGACAGGTTCGGCATGATCTGATCATGGGGACCTAGTCTGTCTTATTCTACGTCAAAAATTAGGTATATACACATAATCAAAAATAGGTGCAACCGATATTTGAAGAGAGATAAAAATCGATTTTTGCTGTTTTCCGGTGATTTTTCACTATAAGAAAAAAAGGATATGATAGTTCAAAAGGGAAAACGACAAAAAAGGTTTTAAAAAAACTGTACAGTAGTCAAAAATAAACGTTTGAAGCATTTAAACTGAAAACAAACTCCAAAACCCCATTTTGCAAAAAAAAGTTTCACAATGGGACGCTTTTGCTCTATTTTCACAAATTTCAAAAAAAATTTCAAAAACTTAAAAATAACATCGTGGGTGTTCGATTTCAAGTTTGTTAATTGAATAAAAGTGAATCTAAAAGTTTTCAAACTATTTTTGTCGTTTTCCCCTTTTGAATTATCATATCAGTTTTTTTCTTATAGTGAAAAATCACCGAAAAACAGCAAAAATCGATTTTTATCTCTCTTCAAATATCGGTTGCACCTATTTTTGAGTTTGTGTATATACCTAATTTTTGACGTAGAATAAGATAGACTAGGTCCCGATGACGCCCCATGATCAGATCATGCCGAACCTGTCATCAAAATTTTCAAAAATGTTGATTTCTTCAATTTTTTCAGAGGTTAGAAAAATTTTCACAATCTCTGTTATTTTTTTTTCAAAAAGTACGATATTCAAGGATCAAAATGTTTATTTAACCAACTTTTTCACTCAAAAATTGACCGAGATATGCATTTTCAAAGTTGAGCCAAATTTTTTTACTCGAAAATTCGATAAACCCCGATATCTGGAAAAATAAAAATTTACTTACAAATTCCCGGTAACTGGTAAATTACTTCACTGCATACTACATTTATGCGAAATATCATCGAAATCTGGGTTGAACATTGGTGATCATTCCTTCTTAGAAATTACGAATATTTCAGTGTAAAAAACCTAGGAAACCCAAAAGCACAGTTCTGACAGTGTTCTTGATCACTATTTTTGAGAACACAAAAAATGATTTCAGACAAAGAAAATGGTTTGCATGCCACCAAGAGGGGTACTCATTGTTATTTGTTTCTGGAAGTACCCCTACTCCGAAGCGCCGTGGTCATATTGATAATCATCGGTACCTAAAGCTCCCCCGTACCGATGATTATAGCCCCGGATGTAGTTGTCCCTAAAGCCCTGGATAGCTTCATCCCGTTTCCATTGGGAAAAAATTGAACGTGATGTGGACCAAAAAAAAAAGAAAATGTTGGTCTTACGACGAGGAATTCAGCTCGCCACATCAGCCCGTTCTATTTTTTCTCGAAGAGAAACATTCCGGTATTTGTTATATGAAACTCAAATTCCGACTTCTAAACAGTTGGCGGAAGTTGTAAAGTATGTTGGGAATATTTTTGAATGAGTTATAGTTAAAAATCGTTGCGGCCAACTTGATAACTTCTCACTGAATGGTTATTTTCGAATGATGTATTCGGAACTGCGTCGTTCAAAATCATTTTATTTGGTTAGGCGTTGCCGCTGAACTGTTTTCTAACTATAAAGAACAAAAATAATTCCCAATATAGTCAATTACTTCCCGAGAAACCCGTTCATTTATGTATCGAAGATCCGGAAAAAACCATGTAGTTCCGGATACCCTACCCATCCCTTGTTTTTTTTTGTATTTTCAGAGGAAGGATTTTCATCTGCGATGTCCTTCATTTATATTTGTCAGATTCTTTTAATCTGACCTTTTTAATTTTTGTGTCTTTCTTTTTTTTTTCTTATTTGTGTGTCTTTCTGAATGAATCCGTTCAAATGAAACTGCGACTTGAATCTGTCGATTTTGATATAAGAGATGCTTGTCAACTCTGAAATTTCTCATTTTTCATTGTAACCCTTTATTAATCCAATCTGCTTCAGAGTTCAGAGCGGTCGGGGATGATCTTGATGGTGGAAAAATGTTGAAAAAACATGGTGAGAAAAATAGTGCCCGACTAAAAAATATTTATTTTATTTCAGGGTTGCAAGATCTTCTTAAAAATGGTGCGAATCCGAGAGTCACCATCAGCTCGCTCAATTCAAGGAACTTGGAGCTATCCCCAGTATGGTCGACCCTCCAACGTCTTGCACATCTGAAGTTAACATCATGTGGCACAAGTCATTGTGGTCAACATCAACTCGCTCAACTCGTGAGACATGGAGTTTCCAACCAAACGGATTGCTCAATAACTTGGAGATCAACTCGAAAGACTTGGAGGGATGAAAGGAGCCAGTGTTCATCATCAGCTGGCCCATTTCAAGCAACGAGTGCTCATTGTCAGCTTGCACCACTCGCGGATCTCGTCAGCTCTTGGTTAACTGGGAAATATAGATTGTTGGTTATGGTGAGTTATTTTTCCAAGTTTCATAAAAATAGAAAAACCTTATATTTTCAATAAAATCTCCTGGAAAACCTCTGAAGTTACCCAAAACTCAGAAAGTATCTTCGATTCTTTTTACTATCCAAAAAACTGTGAAACAACACATGGTTTCTTGATAATTGAACCTTATTTTCGAAAGTACGTGTCCATGTTACACATTAGATTTAGGTTCTAAATTAGAACTCTGTTCAGAGATTTTTTTTCTAATCGAAACTTGTTGATGCTCAGAAAATATTGGTTTGAAATTCAATAGTCCATTGGAAAATTGTTCATTGAAGCATTTCGAGGATTTTATTTCAATAGAATCGGTTCTACCTCGATTTAGGGTCCTAAGCTTGAAAGAGGGACTGATTAGAACTAAACACTTAACAGCAAAAATTGGGACGAACCACTTATACCTATAATGAAATTGGGAGTTTAAAGACATTTCTTTCGAGCTACTTTGATTTCTCGTAGTTCTTTTGAGACCTGAAAACCCTCGTTCTCTTAAATCAGTTGGTCGGACTATTTTAAACACCTATTCATTTTTGAACCTGAAATTTTGACCGTATTTCTAATCAGTCTCTCCTAATTCATTCAGGAGTTTTTATTTTGTGACTTTTTTTCTTCTAGGGACCCTATTACTAGAATAGAACCGTTTTGACCACGATTCAGCTTCTATTTTCGAAAAAAAAACAAAACATGTTTGAAAGCATGTAAAACTGTTTCTATTTTCAGTTCAACCACATCAATCTTCAATTGTTGTTTCTCAATGGGACAGTGAAATTCATTCATCATCATCAATATCATATTAACTTAATGTTCGAAAATCAACCCGGTGATCTCAATCTTATAAGCGCTGAATCGCTCCCCCGCCCCGTTTTTCATATAATGTAAGTGTAAGAAGATCGAAAAAATTGGATCGAAGATTAAAACCATTCTATGAAATTCATTTTGATAGTCAAGATTTCAGTTGCGCTGTTTTGTTATGGTGCACTTGAAAACTTGAAATTTCGAAAGAGTTCTTGGATTGGTTTATTTTATAATATAATTTTTCCGGTTTTCTTACACTTGCTTGATATTTCTGTTTATGTACCCAAGCTCCCCCGTACATACCCCCTTTTTTTGTCCCATTCCCCTTCAATACTAGATTCAGCCACCCAAAGTATACGCCTCGTTACAGGAGGAATCTGTCCCTAATTGTCCCATCGGTCAGAATCTTTGCCTCATCCTGCATCCTTTTTTGTTTATTATCTACTTATATATTATTATATATTAATCCTTTATTTTATTTTTGCTTATCGTATTTTTGTTCCCGAATCATGAATTTCTTTCACTGTCCAAATGAGGTTTTAGTCAATTCTTCTTTTTTTTTGTCGAATAAAAGATAGAACATCATGTGTGAAAAAAACCAATTTTGGAACAATTTCATTTCGTCAAAATGAAATGAAATAGTTTCATTCCGTCTGATGCCAAAAGCAGGTGAGTTTCTCTGAGCTCTTTCTATCGTGGTGTTTGGGATAGGCCCTCAGAAGCTACTTCTAGAAGTGGGAACATGTTCTTGGAATGATAGAGAGAGGGAGAGAAAGAGAGAAAGAGAGAGAGAGAGAAGAGAGAAGGGGTTGAAATCTGCCTATACTGGACAAATGTTTTCATTCCTTCATTTCGTCTCCGTCTCAGTGTCAGTCTCACGCGGTTTTCATTCCTCCTTGCTGTTTTTTTTGAGGTTGAACATTTTTTATCGAATGTAAGTATTTCAATTCAGGGTTTGGATACGGCCTTATTACTTTATGAGATTTTATCTAAAGTAACTATCTATTTCGTAAGATTGTGTTCAAACACCAAACCTGATGACCATTCGGTTGAAAAACGCTCTGTCTGTTTTCTTTTAGTTATTTCTACTACAGGGAGTGCTAAAAAGACATAAGAATTATCAGGATCCCAGATAAGAATTAGGTTGAAATTTGAGACCGGGTCACTTCGGTCCAAAATTGGTTGCCAAAAAACAAGATTTTGATTCAGCTGTGACCCTGTATGCTGAAAGGATCCCAGAATAAAGTAGAGGTAACAAAAAATTATGAGCAGAATGATCATTTTTGACTGGTCTAGTGTATTTCCGGGAACCCAAAAGGAAATCTTACTCTGAATTAAACCGTTCTAAGTAAATATTCAAATTTGAGAGTAAAAAACGGAACATTGAATTTAATTCTGTTTCATTTATGTTATAGATTTCCTTAAAAATCCAACATTCCAGCTGATCGAAATCGAATTCAATCATGTTGAATATAGAGGAACAAATCTTGGTCATCATAGTGGTTTTCATGATGATTATCATATTCTTCTTATCACTTTGGAATCTCTACTTGATGAACAATTCTGCTCGTCAAAACGTTGTTTGGACTGAACTTTATGGAGTTGTTTGATATAATATCTGAGTTAATAAATTTGTTGAAATGTGTTCTGTTAAAGGGGTACAGATAAAGGCTTTAAAAATTGTATTCCACGCCTTTGTCAGACGTGCCTCAAAAATTGATGATAATTGGAATGGAATGGTTCGACTGGCTTTTGCAGTATGAAACAATTGGCAAATGTAAAGAAGAGGAATTTGAGCTAATGTAAGCTTGCTCAATGATAAAAAAAAAGTACTGGTAAAAAAAGGGGGCAGAGACACAGTCGCTGTTATCTCGTGCGAGCCTGAGAGTTTTATTTCTGAAAAAGGAAGAGTTTTGTCTAACATTATGGTAAATATATGAGTAGCGAAACATTTTCGAGATTTTGGCCTTAGAAGCTTTATTGAGTTGTCTCAACTATTTATCGAACTCGCAAACTCAAAAAACCACTAAATCATATGCATCATTGTTATGTGTACATTTTGTAGGGACTGATAATATTTCAACAATCGAGATAGGTAAACCGTCCAATCGAAGAATTGTCCCATTCTGAATTTCTTGCATATAAGTTCGAACTACGGAATCATGTCTTGCGAAACATGTATATTTTACATCTTCTCGTATTGTTTCTAGTTCTTCATATGAGTTTTGACAATACGGGACACCTTCCATTGAGAAACAGATTTTGTAGGCGAATTCTTTGTTTTCCGTTCTTCTGTCCAAACCTATGAAAAAATAATTTTTTTTGTTCATATTTATTGAACCCACCTTCGTGAACATTTTCTTCATAATCTTCATCATCCTCTTCTTCGTTTTCTGTTCCATTATAAAACGGCATTGAAGTTTCACAATCATCATTTTCCTCGACAAATATTCGAAGATTTCCTGACGGTTTTCTCAAACTGTTTTCTCTCTGAAAATTGTTGAACTTGTGGAAAATAATAATAAAGATTATTATAGGAAACGAATTATAAAAAGTTCATCTATATAAATAACATAACTATCACGTATCACGTGATAGTGGGTTTATAGTAAAACCCTGCTTTTTTGAGAATAACTCTGACGTTAGATCATCATTACTATTCTCAAAATCACAGAGATTTACATCCATATTCGTTTTAATATTTTTTGGTTAATATGTACAATCATTATCAAACTATTCTTTTCATTCCTCTTTCCTTATGCAAACAGCGCATCCGACAATGAGCGGGTTGTGACATGTGGTATTTTTTGTGTGTGTGGGCGTGGTTTAAAAAAGGGGAAGAGGAGAAGAAAGGGTTGATTTGATGTGTTTTTAGTTTTGTGAAAAGATCCTAATGGAATTTTTAATCAAAAAAATCATGATTATATCTAACAGATGTTCAATAGAGAAATTTTTAAACAAATCATATTTTCAGAATATTTTGAACATAATCGTTTCGAATGAACTTGATTTTTGAAAATTACCTCTCCTATGTTTCCACACATCCCTTCAAACTTGTATTCACTATACAATTTTGGTTGAACTCTCAGCTTCACACCATCATACTCGAGCAAACAGTAATTGATGTCAAAAAATATGTTTTCATCAGAAATGAGGATTCTGTAAAAATTTCAAATCGTTTTCCCTTATTCTTAAATCCAACTCACTTGTATTTTGAATAATCCGAAATAGAAAGGATTTGATCATCATGCCTCACAGAATAAAAGTCTTGAAGTTTCGACAACGTGAATATGTCACCTTCCAGATTCACTATAACCGTTATCTTTTTCGAATTCTTCCACTTCTTTTCAATTGAAACTTTGAATTCTCCCTCTATCCCAGTTACCAATGTATTGCATGTAGTTTGTGGTGGAATATGAACATGTTCATCAAAAGTATATATCTCTGTTGCAGAATACTCACAAAATGGTTGGTTTGAATGTTGAGTAGTTGGGAGTTGAATTTCGGGAATGTCGAATGCCACAACTTGCTGGTTTGGTTGAAGACAAGTTTGTAGAGAAATATTTGCATTGCGACGAGTGTTTGGATCAACCGTGAAGTTCATATACATTCGATTTTGTTCATTGATAGAAGGACCCCAATGCAAAATTCGCAAATAATCATGGATAAAAGGTTCGAAGATTCTTCTAGTCGATTGATCAAGTTTGTAATCAGCAATAATCCGAAGTTGATTGACATGATGAGAGGTTTCATTAACATCAGGAGATTGTCCTAGAACCCCAGACAAGATCAGAACATTTGGCAAGCAGTAAGGTGTACTTTCCCATTCAATTTTTAATGATATCTTGTTTTTCGAGAACATAAAAAATGACTTGATATTCCGAACTATGTATTGGTATCCAAGTTTTAGATAAGACTGATGAAAATCTATATCCCACAAAGAATATTTGTTCAGATTATCATGATGATTGGTCAGCTTCAACGTCATCTTATGACCCACAGAAGTTAAGAGTGTCAATGATGCAGAGTTCTCATAAGCCAATGTTCTCAAATCATCCATTTGTAATCCAAAAACAGATTTACTTGCTCGATAACATGATGTCTTCATAAAATGTACAATATTGAAAGGTCTATTGACAAATGAGAACGACGATTCCATTTCAATATCTTTGTTCGTGTTCTCAAAATTTAACTCATAAGTATCCACTGTTTTCAATGTTTTGATTTCAAGTCCAAGTATTCTGTAGGTATCGTTAACATTCACAGAAGCGTCGCCTTCTTGAGGAATCAAAATGAACTTGTCTTCGATTTCAGCGAATACCTTTGAACAAGAAGACCATTGCAGTCCTGCTTTGAAATTTGTTGGAATACTGAGTTTCCCATGGATTTCTATGGCGAATGATTTCTTAGTTTCAACACCGAAACGGAGAGGGGCATTAATGTTGAGAGATTGAACCGTGTTTACACCTTGCTTGAAGAGAGGTGTCCTTATACTCATTTCTCTGAAGTGCGAACTCGCGATGGATGAAGTCAAATTGAATTGAAAATTTTTGATACATCCATCTATCGAAATCATAGTTGGAGTTTTTGCAGAAATTGTTATGGGAAGTCCAGAAGTCGTCGGAATGATATATTCAGTTTCATGAAAATATGCAGCAATATTTTGATCGATTGGTTGATTTATAAAACTGTCAAATCCTGTTTGTATATATTCTCCAAGTAAATTATTCACAGACTGTTCATCAATTGGTACTACCAAGGAATCCATATTGTTCAATCTTAAATACATAAATCCTGAGCCACCAGTCTCCTGATCATTTCTACTTCTATGATGCATCATTTTCATAATTTCCTTGATAACTTCGAACCTTTGTTTCGCTTCATATGGTAGAATCCGCAGCTCGTGGTTTTCAATTAACTCTTTCAAATATTTATCAATATTTTGTTGTGTGAATCCAAATTGAACATTTGGCAAGCCGATGAGGAGTTGTTTTGGAATGAAGGATTGGAACGTTTTGATTTGTTCAAAATTCAAACTCGGAGCAACAGCTTGCAATATTGAATCGAATAGGCTAGTTTGACAATGAGAACAATTTACAACCAGATTTTTTGAATATTGATTCAAATGATGATATGTGAACCGTTTGACACGTTGATTCATTTCATTTTCCATTAATGACACAATACGGAGCAAAGTAATTTTTGTGGGTTGAGTATGCATAATTCTTCTCAGAGCTGTCATACGAAGTTGTGGAGCATTTCGCTGATTCTTGAAAACTTGGAGAAAAATTCTTCGAAGTTTATGTGGCATTATGTTGTCGAGAAGTCGTAGAGATTCGATTGCTGTTTCACGAACTGATGAAGGTTCAAATTCATTTTTGATTATCTCTTCCATTTCTTCCACTATATTAGTGATTCCTGTGTTACCAAGTGCCTTCAAAGCAATAATTTTTTCATATGTGGATTCAGAATCATGATAATGTTTCATAAAAACTTCCATATATTTCTCCCTAACTTCATATGTATTTTCATTGATAAGATGATATTTCTGCGATATAATACCATGAACAACAGCTCCTGATGCAAACCAGGCAGATTGGCAGAGAAGTTCAGAGTTTTTCGAGACTCTTGAGTTAGCCAGTTCAACGAGTGAATCAGCAATCCTAGTAGATGGGTACAGGGTTGTTTGGATTGATTTTAATAGAAAAGATGCTCTGAATGGCGTGACAGTTTCTTTGTGAATGAGGTAGATCAAATATTCTATAGTGTTTTTGGTTCCAGCAATAGAGAGAGCGTTTTCGATGATATCTTGAAACTGTAAAAATGCGATTGAAGCATTTGTTTGAAGTGTTGGCAAAAAACAACATCAAAGACTTCAATATCAATGAATTGAACAATGATCCGTTTGACAAAAATTCAACTTCCAAAAATCAGCAAAGGCTATATATATCAAATCTATTTGTTGTATTTTTTTCATTTTTCCGGGATCATCAACATGAATATCTGAATATTTTTTACTTGATCCCTTCTATTGTAAGAATTTAATTTTAGGACAAATATTATATGATATATATATATATATATATATATATATANAGATCGTAAAAAACGTACAAAACGAACCAACTGGAATGGTCGACTCTTCTCATCTTTTTCAATTTTTCTCAGTATTATATTCATCGAACAAATCTTCTCATATGTCGAAGTGTTTTCAAATGGATTTTCTTTTGCATCATCTCCATTTTTAAAGAAATCTTCCATTGATTTCTCCATTCTTGTCGAATAAATGAGATCTTCTGCACCACCATGAACCTGGAAACAACAATTTGAAAAACAAGAAGTATATAAAAAATGACAAACTTTTCTGATTCGCATTTTGATATTTTCTGTTTTGATGTGAACAAGCCTTGAATAAGTGACCGTTTTAGCATGTTGCAGGTAGATTGATTTGAATTCAACTCGTTTCAAAAGTTCATCTTTCAAAATATATGTGTAATCAGTCCGAACATTCACATTATCCTGATTTTGTTCGCCATATATGATTACTGGTCGAGATTTGCATTTTTTGAAGTTAATAGATTTGTTGATCACTGTCTGGTTGGTTTTATTATCCTGATTCACAGTGTATAGAACCTGACATTCACCCTCGATAGTTTTCTCGTCCATCACCACCGATTCGTAGATTGTTGCTTCTTGTTGCGCAAGAGAAACCATGTTAAGAATCGATCTTTTGAAGTTTTTTGACCATTCAATGTCTTCCGAGTCAAATTGAAGATCAGTAACCAATCCCAATTCAAATTTCGCAAAAACAGGCTTTCCCAATATAATTTGGACTTCAACTGGAATGTTTTCAGCAACATCTCCTTGCGAAGTGAGAACTTCAAAATCTCCAAAACGTAAATTGATTGTTGTGTTATCAATAGCTTGAATATAAACAATAGCATTTATTCGAGACTGAGCAGTTTCGGTTTCCAAAGATGTGTTGAGGCCAGAATAAACGAAACCATTAAATCGATAAGAATACTCATTCTTTGGAATGAAAACATGCTTGCTTGAATAACAAACAGAAAGTAAACTAAAAAAGATCAGATTCATCAATAATACATTCAGAATTGTTTCTTTTGTTTTATAACATTTCAGATTGACATGTTGGTGACATTGTACTTTCAAACAAAGTGATAAGAAGTGTTCGTTTATTTTAAACCTTCGTTATGTAAAGGAATTAATTTTTTGAAAAAAAAAATGTGTTGCACAAAACAGAAAATTGTTTCACTTGGTATATTTTTACTTCAAGATATTTTTCTTACTTTGAACTTTCTTTAGTTGCAATAACACCTCTTAGAAAAAATGACAATTTCCTATATACAAAATCCCAAAAGGTTGCAAATTTTTCAACAAAATAACATAAAAAAAAACTTGATTTGAAACTTTTCCGATGGTTTTAAATTAGGTTTCGATGTCAGCCTTGCTCCATAATATACTGTTTTCAATAAACCTGTAGTTCTCAGAGTTTTATTTAAAAATATGACGGTCTCTGGAACAACTATTTTATTTTCAAAATGATTGATCATTTACCGGACGCTTTTATCTTGCTGAAAAAAGTCTCCAATCACTTCACTTTTTTTTTGGCCGACGTTTACCTAAAATTTTCCTGAATTTTTTTAGAACCTGGATCAACAAACAAGATCGTATATATGAGTTTATAACAAAAAACAAAAGGAGAAACAGAAAAAATGTACATGAAAATGAGAATAATATGAATGATTCAAAATATGAAAAACTATGGAAAAGGATCAGATCATTATGTGAATAGGGGGCCGTATACAGAGATGAAAAGGAGTATATATGGGGAATAGGACCGGATACAATAGAATGAAGGAGGCTGAATACCGGGAACAAGGAATGAAGCGTATGAGAAAATGAGAGTATGATAGGGTAACAAATGATTGAGATAACAAATGTGAAGAGAAAATCAGTGAAAAATACGAGAGAAGGAGGGAAGGTTTATTAATTAGAGGTTTGGTCCGATGTTGAGGGATCAGTAGATGTTTGAAGTTGTTCTCGAACACTTTGAGCGAGGTCTGAAATTGATGAATTAGTTAATTGAAAATGGTAAAATAAAAAATGCAACACTTACCTAAAACTGACTGGAGAGTAGTGATAGAACTTGTGGTGTCTACTTTCTTCTTCCATCCATCGATGCTAGAGACCAATTGAAGTGTGTCTTCTGGCACTAATCCTGTTGCAACTAATTGCTTGATGTGTCTGGGAGAAGAGAGGTGTTGCTTGAACTTCGACTTTTCCTTGGTATGAACTTCACAAAGCAGACATGACAGTGGTCCGAATTCCTTGGTTGTTCGAAAGACTCTTGTGAACCGGTCTTTACTGACTCTTGCTTCGTGGTCCCTCCATGCGTGTCGTCCCACAAGAGATTGAGTGCTGAAAGCTAGATCGCACTCTGTGCATTTCCACATTTCGAGCCGTGGATCCTCGTTCTCCGTGGACTTGGTGGGAATTTGAGGATCGGAGAGATCTGCCAGTGGAATTAAACTGGAATCCGGTGCGTCCATCGGTGTGACTTCACTTGATGAGGGCGAAATTTGAAGTGGGTTTGACTTTGATGGTCCTTTCAATGTCTCAGAATCAGCGGCAACATTAGTATCGTCATTGGATGAATTTGTTCCACCCAAATAGATATCGAATTCTGCCACATTATCCCGAGAAAAGGATTCCGATATGTTGACATCATATGCCGCCAAATCAACATCGGATGTCGGCAAACCAACAAATGCCGAGAAGTCGAAATCGGGGAAAAACTCCGTGAATTCTCCATCATCTAATTGTTGTTGGGATTCCATTATTTCTGAAAAAAAAGACTGTTAAATTACTGTACAAAAAAGCAGGAAAATCCCACACAGAGTTACAGAATTATTGTATAATCAATTTTTTCCTAGATTTTTTGTTCTGTTTGACTTTAAAAGAGAAAACCCAGAAGAAGCCCAATAAAATGATACAAACTTACTTTTATTATGAATAGATTAGCACTAAAGAGTACTGTTGAAACAAAGGAGATGCAGGCAGTTGGTTGGAGAGCAA
>LR548793.1:1622-76593 GCA_900536415.3 Caenorhabditis sp. 38 MB-2015
TTTTTTTTTTTTTTTTTTTGAAACACGTGGTTAATGCATCTCAAACAAAAATAATGTTACTCTAGCGTATCGAAAACTACCAGACTATATGTGTTTCATTTGAAAGTCCCACTTCCAAATGTGAAGGTTCCCTTGTTAACAAAAAATTCAGCCGGAATTTTTGCTGTTTCACCCATTGCCGAACTTTTTGAGTTTTTACAAATAATGTCTCTTAAGTTTTTGTGATAATCTCGCTATTTCAAATAACTAGATGTTTTTATAGTAACCGCCGCTGTTGCTATCGCAAACATCGTCAAGTCCTCGCTTGGACCAGTTGGACTTGATAAAATGCTCGTCGATGATGTTGGAGACGTCATTGTCACCAACGATGGAGCCACGATTCTCAAGCAACTGAAGGTCGAACATCCAGCCGGAAATGTTCTCGTCGAATTGGCTCAACTTCGAGTCAAGGAAGTCGGAGATGGTGGTACATCTTCAGTTCCCAATACTCGTTCCCCAAATCGAAATACTCGTAAATATGAAAAAACACCAAAATCGAAGTGTTCTGAGGATAATTCCAAAAACGTTAAGCAACGAAACATGATGGAAAAGTTCTGATTGCTGAAAAGGGTAAGTTTTAATATCAAATTCAATATGGTGTAATGTTTTTTTTCAGTTTGCTGGGATGCGATATCCTTTAGTAGCATGGGCACGGAATGGCCAACTAATATCCGCCGAGATGTTCGAAGAGTTCCCGACTATTCAAATGGTCGAATTATCTATGAGAACAAGGTGATTCCAAATTTCCCTGGCAGACGATCAAACCATCAAGAGCTCTATCAGTTTTACATGGATTACCTATTGGCGAACACAATAATTGGACAACATGTGACCATAATTAGTAAGAATCATCAGGCAACATTGGCTGCTACAGACGTAAGCATATAGCTAGAAGATTTAATGTAGAATCCAAATATTCAGATCTCTCGGCTCCATCATCGTCGCGTTGTTATAGTCACACCTGAATCGAAGAGAAAGCTGAGAAGAAAAATCAAGAAATACACCGGTGTTGAAGATTTATTTTGGATCGGAATTCGTTCAAATCAGGACTTTTTTTTGTTTTCTTCTTCTCCCCAATTCTTCTTTTTCGTATTTTTCTATTTTCTCACTTAAATTGATCTGCAATGCTTATTTTTGTCGGTAAAATAGCTTTTGTTTATTGACATGCTCCGAAATACTTTAAAAATTGTTATTTTTCTTGATTTATTGATTGATGATGATATGAAGCTTGTTTCGATTAGTGTTTTCACTTGTCATCGAATCCCAGAGAATGAAAATCGCGATTTTTCGGATCGCTACTCGCCCGACGACGCAAACTCAATGGTGGAAGACGAACACCATTTGGTGTCTGCACCATTGCTTGATTCTTATTTGGTGCTCCGGTTTGAGATAAAGAAGATGACGAGGCCCATGGGAACATTCGATTCGAACTGGTTGGATCGTCGAATTCTGAAGTTTGTTGAGGAAGGCGGATGTTGTTCTGAAATCAGTGAGTTCAAAAATTTTCTATAATTGTTCTGGGAATTCTTCAAATCATTGTTATTCAACCGATTTTTGGTCAATAGAGAACAAATTTTAAAAAATATCTGAAGATTGGAGGGTTAGACTGGATTCAGAAGCTTTCAGACCTCTTCAGATGGTTGCAGAAACCTTCGAATGGTTTCAGAATCGTGCAGATGGTTTCAGAAGTCTTCATACGTTTTCAGAAAGTTTCAGAAATATTCAGATCACTTCAAGAGCCTTCAGATGACTTCAGAAGCCTTCAGATGGATTCTGAATTCTTCAGATGACTTCAGAAGCCTTCAGATGACTTTAGAACCCTTCAGACGGTTTTAGAAGCTTTCAGATGGTTTCAGAAGTCTTCATATCCCTTCAGAAGCCTTCAGATGGATTCAGAATTTTTCAGACGGTTTCAGAAATATTCAGATGACTTCAAGAGCCTTCAGATGACTTCAGAAGCCTTCAGATGGATTCTGAATTCTTCAGATGACTTTAGAACCCTTCAGACGGTTTTAGAAGCTTTCAGATGGTTTCAGAAGTCTTCATATCACTTCAGAAGCCTTCAGATGGATTCAGAATTCTTCAGACGGTTTCAGAAATATTCAGATGACCTCAGGAGCCTTCAGATGACTTCAGAAGCCCTCAGAAGGCTTCAGACGCTTTCAAAAGGTTTCGGAAGTCTTCAGAAGCCCTCAGAAGGTTTAAGAAACCTCCACATGATTTCGGAAACCTGCGAATGGCGTCAGAAGTCTTAAATTAGTTTCGTAAGCCTTCAAATGGTTTCAAACGTCTTCAGATGGTCACAGATGGCTTCAGATGGTTTCAAACGTCTTCAAATGGCCTTAAAATAATTTCAGTACCCTTCAGAAGCTTTCAGATAGTTCTAGAAGCTCTAAAATGATTTCGGAAGCCTTCAAGTGGTTCCAAAAGTTTTTTCGAAAACACAAATTTGAATTCCCTCCACTCGAGTGCACACAAAACACTGAAAACTACGCGCAATTGCACACACAAATAAATTTTGCGTTTTTAAAAATAATAATAATACAATGAACATCTTTTTACCTCCTCAGCCGACGATCTCGAATACGACGATTGTTTATCACCTCCTCCACCATTCGTCCCACCACCACCTCCACCACTTCCACCATTCGACGGCGTTCTCATCCCCGCCGCCGATGGCAATCGATCCGTCATCGACGACGACGAATGCGAATGAAGTGGCGGTTTTCGCGTGAAAATGTTGCGAATCTTCTCGCCCATCGTGGAGAACACACCATGATCCTGTGGTGGTGATGGGATGGCGGGAGTGTTGGGCTCGGAGGAATCAATCGATGTCGACTCGACGGAGAATGTTCGTTGATGTTGTTGGTGTTGAGACATGAGGCGGGAATGCGCGGATCTGCAAATGCTCAATAAAAATTTGAATTTAAAAAAGAGCAAAAAATACTTAGATATCCACTAATTAGTTTATTTTTATCATAGATTTTTGACGTCAAAAACACACATTGAAAGAAATTTGTGAACTGAGGCGAAGCGATGGGCGGTTGCTTAGGTGATTAGACTTCTCTATGATTACTTTAGACAGACATGCACTTTTTCTCATCATTTTCTTCGTCTTCTTCTCAAACCTAAGAATAGACGAGAGGTGCGCCCACGGTAAGCATCAGAATCGCGTCGAGACCCAAAAATAGATACACAATTTCCGGTATTTTTGATTACGGTGTCTCTCGGGAAGTTCATAGGGGATATGGTTAAGGTTAGGAACTTGATGAAAATTTGTGTGTATACCAAATCGAACCGGCTGATCCCGATCTTGTGGTTCAAAACTTGTATCAATCGATAGACCTTCAGAAGTATTATAATGGTTTCACAAGCTCTCAGGTGGTTCCGGAACCCTTCCAGAACTCATAGAATGATTCCAGAAGTTTTCAGATGTTCACAGAATCCTTCAGATGAATTCAGAAGTTCTCAGATGATTCCAGAAGGATTTAGATAGTTTCAGAAGCATTCAGATAGTTCCAGATGGTTTCAGAAGGCTTCCGATGGATTCAGAAGCATTCAGATGGTTTCAGAAGTTCTCAAATGATTTTAGAAGCCTTCAGATGATTTCAGAAGCTCTCAGGTGGTTCCAGAAGTCATCAAATGGTTCCAGAAGCCATCAGATGATTCCAGAAGCATTCAGATAAGATCAGAAATTCTCAGATGGTTCCAAAAGCCTTCAGATGGCTCCAGAAGCCATTATATGACTTCAGAAACATTCAAATGGTTCCCGAAGTCTTCAAATGGTTCCAGAAGGCTTCAAATGGTTTCAGAAACATTCAAATGTCTTCAGAAGACTTCAGTTGGCTTCAGAAGTCTTCAGATGGCTCCAGAAGCCATTATATGACTTCAGAAACATTCAAATGGTTCCCGAAGTCTTCAAATGGTTCCAGAAGGCTTCAAATGGTTTCAGAAACATTCAAATGTCTTCAGAAGACTTCAGTTGGCTTCAGAAGTCTTCAGATGGCTCCAGAAGCCATTATATGACTTCAGAAACATTCAAATGGTTCCCGAAGTCTTCAAATGGTTCCAGAAGGCTTCAAATGGTTTCAGAAACATTCAAATGTCTTCAGAAGACTTCAGTTGGCTTCAGAAGTCTTCAGATGGCTCCAGAAGCCATTATATGACTTCAGAAACATTCAAATGGTTCCCGAAGTCTTCAAATGGTTCCAGAAGGCTTCAAATGGTTTCAGAAACATTCAAATGTCTTCAGAAGACTTCAAATGGTTTCAGAAACATTCAAATGTCTTCAGAAGACTTCAAATGGTTTCAGAAACATTCAAATGTCTTCAGAAGACTTCAGTTGGCTTCAGAAGTCTTCAGATGGCTCCAGAAGCTCTCAGGTGGTTCCAGAAGTCATCAAATGGTTCCAGAAGCCATCAGATGATTCCAGAAGCATTCAGATAAGTTCAGAAATTCTCAGATGGTTCCAAAAGCCTTCAGATGGGTCCAGAAGCCATTATATGACTTCAGAAACATTCAAATGGTTCCCGAAGTCTTCAAACATTCAAATGTCTTCAGATGACTTCAGTTGGCTTCAGAAGTCTTCAGATGGCTCCAGAAGCCTTCAGATAGTTCCAGAAGGCTTCAGATGATTTCAGAAGCTCCACCCTACCTCGATCTCTTCATCAACTGCAAATACTCATGTCCCTTCTGCATATTCTTCAAATTATTCGTCAACTTCTCCCGATGCAATCTCCTCGGCGGCACCCCCAAATTCCCGATCGAATCATTCGATTTCTGATGCTTCACCATCTCATGAAGTATCAATTTCTCATTCTCGCCATCCTTTCCCTCTTTTTTGACCTCCTCATTGGGCGCCATCTCAAACGTGATATCCTCCTCATGACTCAACTCTTCACGAAATCTTGGCCGAGGCTGTAGTAGGAAAATTGGATTTTTCGGAACCAGGTGGGGGGGGAATTGAATTTGCTCGCGCGAGCTAATCACCTTAAACTTGCCATACTCTCTGGTGACTTTGGTGATGAGCATGGCGCACGTTTCACTGTTGGCTCGGACGGCCATTTGCACCGAGTTCAAACCTTCCTCATTTTTCATGTCGACAATCTGACAATCAGCATTATTGATTTTCAGGGGGGGGGGGCCACAATTTTCACTTACAGTCCAAAATTTGCCACTTTTAATAGCCATTGTTAGGATGCCTTTGACTTGGAGAATGCGATTTTCGGCGGCGGCGATCATCAGCGCCGAATTGCCGTGCTCATCTTGCCAGGCAATGTCGAGGAATGCCTGAAAGTTAAAGGGACATGTGTTGGATTACTGTACTTCAAAGGGACATTAAAAAAGTGCTATAAATCATTGAAAATGTGAGATTATCAATGGAGCACATTTGATTGATTTTAGTTTTTAGATTACTCAACTTTTGAATTTTGAACTTTGAAATTTCAATCTTTGATCCCTAATTCATATTTTGGGCTCTTTGAGCTCTACGTGCATTTCCAACCAAAAAAAAAACTGAAACTACAACTTCAATTTTTCGCCGAAGTAATCAGATTAGATTAGGCTATATTTTTTCGAGCGAGCGGAAACGAAAAAAAAAAAGTAAAGTTTTGCCACGAAAATCAGACCAAATTGAACTTTAGCCAAAAAATTATAGTCATGTTCCTTTAAAAAACCGTATTTCAAAGGAACATATAGAAGATTTAAAGGAACATATCGTTTCTCGGAGGCCAAAACAATCAAAATTAGCAATGTCCCTTTAAGACCAAAAATCAGAGTAATTTAAAGGGACATAAAGTTATATCGGGTTCTCGTAGCGAAGATTACTGTGGTTCTTCTGTCTTCAAAAAAAAATCCAAGATTTAGAGGAACATATCGTTTCTCGGAGGCCAAAACAATTAAAATTAGCTATGTCCCTTTAAAACCAAAAATCAGAGTAATTTAAAGGAACATAAAGTTATCTCGGGTTCTCGTAGCGAAGATTACTGTGGTTCTTCTGTCTTCAAAAAAAAAATCCAAGATTTAAAGGAACATATCGTTTCTCGGAGGCCAAAACAATTAAAATTAGCTATGTCCCTTTAAAACCAAAAATCAGAGTAATTTAAAGGGACATAAAGTTATCTCGGGTTCTCGTAGCGAAGATTACTGTGGCTCTTCTGTCTTCAAAAAAAAAATCCAAGATTTAAAGGAACATATCATTTCTCGGAGGCCAAAACAATTAAAATTAGCTATGTCCCTTTAAAACCAAAAATCAGAGTAATTTAAAGGGACATAAAGTTATCTCGGGTTCTCGTAGCGAAGATTACTGCGGCTCTTCTGTCTTCAAAAAAAAAATCCAAGATTTAAAGGAACATATCATTTCTCGGAGGCCAAAACAATTAAAATTAGCTATGTCCCTTTAAAATCAGATTAATTTAAAGGAACATACAACTATTGACGGGTTCTAGTAATAGATCATCTTAATGTAATTTTTCTCTTTTTCGACAAACCCAAAAAAATTAACCATTCAGTAATCTAAAGGGACACGCCTCCTCGTTTTTAAAAATCTCAAATAGGTCCCACCACGATGTCCCTTTAACCTACAGTAGTGACCAATGTTGGATCATCAAACGGGTCATCCAAATTGAAGTCCTCAATTCCTCCATTTTTCATCTCCTCCATAATTCGATTCACAACTTCAGCATTCTCCATTTTTTGGAACCTTGAAAAAAATTTCAAATTTTCAAAATAGAAAAAAAAACAAAAAAAAATCAATTAGAAAAGTATAATAATAGGGATTAGCGAAGTCCTAAAAGCAACAAAATTCAAAAAAGGAAAAGCGAAGCGAGAAAAAAAAATAATTTCAGCGGAAAGGAGAAATCGCTCTGAAAATTTCCCCCAGGTAGTCATGGAAACATCGGTTTTTTTTTTTTTTACTTTTACTCGGGACATGGCAAAAAATGACTACAAATGACTTTTGTTGTTATTGTTGTTATCAGGAAGAAGGGGCGGTGCAACGCGTTGCGGTTGCGACGCGGTTTGGCGCGCTTCTCTAGGGATCTTCAGCGAGAGAACAGTTTTGAAGGTATTAACATAATACAGTAACTTCAAAGGTGCATAGCTAATTTAGTTTTCAGAAAATAATTTTTTAAAGGAACATGTTTAAAAAAATACGGTAGTTCAAAGGTACATCGTGGTGAGACCCGATAGATACGTCCCTTTAAATTACTGTGTATTTTTTTTGAGTGTAGAAAAAATTGAATGGTTGGAACCCCTTACTTAAAGGGACATTGAGGTTTCTACTTTAAAGGAACATCGTTATAAGACCCATTAAAACTCGGAAAACAGAGCTACGTCCCTTTAAATTACTCTGTAATTGTTTTTGTGTGAAAAATCTGAAATTTTACCTTTTGAAAACCGTTGTTCAAAGGGACATTGAGGTTTTCACTCGTCTAAATTTTTTTTTAGGTTAAAGGGACATCGTGATGAGACCCATTCAAGATTTTGAAACCCAAAAAGAGGCTTGTCCCTTTAAATTACTGTATGATTATTTTTTTTTCTTGAATTTTTCGAAAAAGAGAAAAGTTACAGTAAGATCTACTACTAGAACCCTTCAATAGTTGTATGTTCCTTTAAATTAATCTGATTTTAAAGGGACATAGCTAACTTTAATTGTTTTGGCCTCCGAGAAACGATATGTTCCTTTAAATCTTGGATTTTTTTTTGAAGACAGAAGAACCACAGTAATCTTCGCTACGAGAACCCGAGATAACTTTATGTCCCTTTAAATTACTCTGATTTTTGGTTTTAAAGGGACATAGCTAATTTTAATTGTTTTGGCCTCCGAGAAACGATATGTTCCTTTAAATCTTGGATTTTTTTTTTGAAGACAGAAGAGCCACAGTAATCTTCGCTACGAGAACCCGAGATAACTTTATGTCCCTTTAAATTACTCTGATTTTTGGTTTTAAAGGGACATAGCTAATTTTAATTGTTTTGGCCTCCGAGAAACGATATGTTCCTTTAAATCTTGGATTTTTTTTTTAAGACAGAAGAACCACAGTAATCTTCGCTACGAGAACCCGAGATAACTTTATGTCCCTTTAAATTACTCTGATTTTTGGTTTTAAAGGGACATAGCTAATTTTAATTGTTTTGGCCTCCGAGAAACGATATGTTCCTTTAAATCTTGGATTTTTTTTTTGAAGACAGAAGAGCCACAGTAATCTTCGCTACGAGAACCCGAGATAACTTTATGTCCCTTTAAATTACTCTGATTTTTGGTTTTAAAGGGACATAGCTAATTTTAATTGTTTTGGCCTCCGAGAAACGATATGTTCCTTTAAATCTTGGATTTTTTTTTTGAAGACAGAAGAGCCACAGTAATCTTCGCTACGAGAACCCGAGATAACTTTATGTCCCTTTAAATTACTCTGATTTTTGGTTTTAAAGGGACATAGCTAATTTTAATTGTTTTGGCCTCCGAGAAACGATATGTTCCTTTAAATCTTGGATTTTTTTTTTGAAGACAGAAGAACCACAGTAATCTTCGCTATGAGAACCCAAGATAACTTTATGTCCCTTTAAATTACTCTGATTTTAAAGGAACATAGCTAATTTTGATTGTTTTGGCCTCCGAGAAACGATATGTTCCTTTAAAATTTTTTTTTGAAGACAGAAGAACCACAGTGATCTTCGCTACGAGAACCCGAGATAACTTTTTCCCTTTAAAGGAACAGGTCTACTGACCTCCAAAAAATGATATGTTCCTTTAAAGTACGGTATCCCTCCAATTTTCGGGGTTAGGCCGGTTTTAAAGGAACATAACTCTTTAAAAAAGCGCTCGATTGATAATGCGTTGCGGTCGCGTTGCGGTTCAGCTTTACCAGTAAAAACCAAAAACAATAAAAAAACTAATTTATTTATTCAAAAAATCAAACAATAAATTACAAACCAGGCACAAAAATGTGATTGCGGCTGAAAACAAATTTTTTTTTCAAAAATTTTTTCAAAAATCAACCAAAACTCACCATTAAAAAACAAGATTTGCGACAAAACTCGGCGAATTTCGAAAATTTGCAAATTTCCCGAAACTTGGCAGGAGGCACTGAAAACGGTTTGAAGCGATGCGTCAACTGAGGAAGCGTTTTTTTGGACCAGAATTTTATCGATTATTTGAATGCCTTGTGAGGCGGAGAAGGGGATGTTGGGATTTGCCAGTTTTTTAGTGGTTAATCTGGAAAAAGTGATGGGTTACTGTAGGTTACTGTAGTATTGAGGTACAGTACCTTTCGAAGAATAGATGATCACAGTTCAATGTATCCTTACAGCAAGACCAAGGAATTGTCATTACTGGTCTGGAAAAAAAATAATTGCGTTGCGGTTGCGTTGCGGCCGCCCAAACCATGAAAATTGAGAGATACCGTACTTTAAAGGAACATATCAAATCTTTGAGGTCAGAACAAGTAAAATTAGTAATGTTCCTTTAAACAGAACAATATTTTAAAGGCTCTAATGGGTCCCATCACGATATCCTATCAACCTAGAGGAGTTGCGTTGCGGTTGCGTTGCGTTTTGTTACGTTTACCTGGTCTCCGGCAAAAAATTCTCATCAATAATCAAATAATAATACCAACTCGAAATCGGGTCTGACATGTTCACAGTGTCAACTACAAAAAATCGATAATTTCCCTGGAATTCAAAAAAAAATTAATTTAACTCACTTTCCCAATTGAAATCTGCTGGCATTCCTACTCCACAACACTTGAATTTTTGCTGAAATTGATGAATTTTCTGGAATTTTAAAAATAGTTTTTGAAGAAAAAAAAAAATTTTTCCTCACTGTCATATCATCATCGTCGAGTTTATCCAGAATTTCCCGGAAATTATTGCCAATTACATTTTCATCGTAAAGAATTGATAGTTGACAAATCGTTGCGAGACCTGTAAGGGTACTGTAGTTGTTTATTTCAGAAAATAAGTACCTAATAACCCGAGTAAAATAATGACTTGAAAAACGATGAACAGCTTCACCATACTTTTCGCCAAAAAATTCACCAAAATCGAGAACATTAGAAGAACCATTGCACCACTTGAAAATGCCTTCATTTTCCACCCAAAAATTATGCTGAAATTTTTTTTTCAAAATTTTTTTGGGATTTTTTCACTCACGAAAACTTGAAAACATCGTCCTGTAGAACAAATGCTGATAAAATCGCAATTATTTGCAATGAAATTAAGAATTTTTGAGATTCTCCGAAAAATACTCCTCTTATCGCTCTTTGCTCTTCCATTTTTTATAAGAAATGAGACTTACACGTTTTTTTTGTTGAAAAAAAAATAGAGACGTTACTTTTCAAAAAAAAAAAAAAAANAAAAAAAAAAAAAAGAACTGAAGAGAGTGGGATTCGAACCCACGCCTCCGAAGAGACTGGTGCCTTAAACCAGCGCCTTAGACCGCTCGGCCATCTCTCCATGTTTGCTGTGCTGCTTGATTATTGACATATTTTTGATGTTTTCGAAAAAATTTAAAAAAGAAGGGGTTTTTGATTTTTGAAACGTGTTCTATTAACCTATTTTTCTCAAGTGTCAAAGATCGGTTTCCTCGGTTTTCCCTTTATTGCTAGCAAAAGGGTTAGAAGTAATAGTGGACGGAAGAAGAACTGTGCTACAAAATAAGATGACCTCGGTAGAAGAAGATGTGATTAATAACAACAACTCGGAGTGTTCGGTGTATTCGGCGTTGCCCTCGGAGACGAATGTGACGATGCGCGACGTGTTTTGTGCGGCGGACGAGGACGATGTGCCACCGACGACCGATCCGAACGAGTTGATTGCGCGAAACGCGAGCGAGATGATCATCACGTTCGCCGACGCGAGCGCGACGCTCAGCGAACGCACCGCCCATGACATGTCGGTCTACTCGGTGCCAGAGTCTGAGACCAACGTCACATTGTCCACAAGTCCGGCAATGTTCTCGAGATATTCAAACTGCAAGTCGGAGACCAATGTCACACTTCGCGATGCTTTCAGTCCATGCCATGATTGTGAGTTTGAGCAGATTACTGTAGAACTAAAGTATACTGTATACTACTGTACATCTCCCTGTTTCATTAAACTCGATAGTTCTATCTCTCCCCCTTCTCTCTTATCTTGGCAATGCAGCGCTTCATCTCTGACTGCTCGCTTGGCGCAGTGGGTAGCGTGTGCGATTTCCGTCCAAGCCTTTTGCGAGGGCTCGATCCCCACACAAAACACGCACGGCCATGAATTTTTGAAAAAAATCATTGAAAATTTCATACCACAGATTTTCGGACATGGCGAACACCATGGTGTCGTTTATTTTGCAACCAAACAGAGCTGCACCAAAGTTTTCACCTATTTCAGGTCAAAAACAGGCTAAATCTAAGGTTCACCCTTTTTCTGGTGGAAAATGAGCATCACCATGATGTTTGGCCAACCCGAAAACCTTTGGTATGAAAAAGGTCACCCACCACGGGGGCTCTACGGGCACCCACCATCTCCCAGACCCTCCCAGACGCTCCCAGACCCTCCCAGACCATCTCACACCCTCCTAGATCCTCCCAGGCCCTCCCAGACCCTCCCATACCCTCCCACACCCTCCCCCCACCAACACACCCTATTTACAGTGCGCGAGTTGAACATGTCGATCTACACCACACCCGCATCGGAGACCAACGTCACCATTCCACAACTCTCTGACTACTCTCAATACACTGCGCCCAAATCGGAGACCAATATCACCATGGGTGGCTATGGTGGAGGTGAAGGCGCCTCCCTAATGTCGCAATACACTGCGCCACCATCGGAAGTTGGTGTCACCATGGCGGATGGTTTTGCACCATGTCAAGCGATGAGTCAATTGGCGGCGCAAGGTGGAGGAGCGTATGAGTGGGCGGATGAGGTCACGGCGACTGGAGGGGGATATTGTGAGTAACTTTGAATAAAAGTGTTGACCTCTTTATTTTTTTTTTATTTGGCCTACTTTTGCAGTGGATAATGGTGTATTTGACGCCATCCAGGAGCAACTCGGCATTCAAGACGAGCGCATTTTTGGCATTGAACAAAGCGATGGAAATGTGGCGAGATGTGTGGACTCGATTGAGTGCTTGGCCCGATTGAATGAGTATCAACCCATTCCCTTGGATGTTGGTGAGTAGGCCCAGCCCGAAAGCCCCCCTCAACAAACCGGCTTCATTGCAGACCTTGTCATGAGCACCCCGAAGAGCTATTTCAACTACAACATGCGCGGTGTTTCGACCCTGTCGGCCTCTACTTGTCCTGATTCGATGGTCGAAAGCATGCTGCTTAAAACGGCCGAATCGTCTTCGTTTACTGCTGAAATTTGATCGCATTTCCTTATCCATTGGCTTCTCCTCGACAATTCCTTTTATCCTCCTTCTCTATGTCTCATTCTGTGTATTTCCCCCACCCATGAAATTTTTTGAAATGAACGCTTCGTTTCTTCTTGTTTTGTTTTGTGTGTGATTGGTTTTGAATTTCTGGATGGATGCATTGTTGTTGTTTTTTTAGCAGATAACTGTAGGCTCAGAGAGACGTAGAGAGACGTAGAGAGACGCAGAGAGACGTAGAGAGACGTAGAGAGACGTAGAGAGACGTAGAGAGACGCAGAGAGACGTAGAGAGACGTAGAGAGACGTAGAGAGACGTAGAGAGACATAGAGAGACGTAGAGAGACGTAGAGAGACGCAGAGAGACGCAGAGAGACATAGAGAGACGTAGAGAGACGTAGAGAGACGTAGAGAGACGTAGAGAGACGTAGAGAGACGTAGAGAGACGTAGAGAGACGTAGAGAGACGTAGAGAGACGTAGAGAGACGTAGAGAGACGTAGAGAGACGTAGAGAGACGTAGAGAGACGAAGAGAGACGTAGAGAGACGTAGAGAGACGTAGAGAAACATTTTCAACTTTTGAAATTCAACTAATTAGACCCATGTAGCTTAAAAATGCATAGCTAACCCAGCCAATTTATATGCATTTTTTTGGTACCCATTAGGCAGTTCTCGTTTCGAAAAAAAAATTTTCCACATCAATATTATTAAGTTTTTTTCACAATCTCATTTTTCATTAAAATTTTCGCAATTTTCTGTCTATTTTTTTTTGCTCATTTTTTTTCGTTTTTTGATTGCATTAGCTCTAGGACCCTTTTTAGTTAATTGGTGCATGTTTCGACCTCTCAAGTTAATTAATTTTTGGTGTGTCTTGTCCTAAAAGCTCACCACCAGGTCAGTTTTAGAACCCTTTCAACCAAATATGACCAATATCCACGTGGATTTCGACAACTCATCGCTGGTCTATCTGCCTGGTCAAGTGGTCAGTGGGACGGTTACTGTGGAGGTGCCAGATGATTTCAAGGCGCGTAAAATACGCGTGGAAATGTGTGGCAAGGCTTACACGTTTTGGGAGGGTGAGGTGAAGAATGCGAAGATTAAGTGAGTTAATATAGGGGTCCCATAATAATATAGGACTTTTTTCTAGGAACCTGGACATTGTACGAGTTCGACACAATTGTGCAGATCACAAGGCCAAAATTATATATACCAAGGAAGAGTTGGTGGTTTGGAGGTCCGAAGATGGGAAGGTAGGCAGGCCCCTTTCTTGTAGGCCACCTTATCAATGGAGCACACTTTTAGAACGAGATGCCTGTTGGTTCGTACATCTTCAAATTCTCATTCTCCCTTCCATCATGGTGTCCACCAAGTTTTGAAGGTGACATTGGATTCATTCGCTACGCGATCAAAGTCGAAATCGATCGACCCTGGAAATTTGATGATAAATACGTCAGAGGGTTCACGGTGATACCGCGCATCGACTTGGCACACATCCAGAACGCCCAATTCCCATCGAAACGGCATGTTTGCGAAGAGTCGAGATCGTTGATGTTCAAGAGAGGTGTTGTGAGAGTTGAGGTACTTTGATAGGCCAGGCCTTGTTATCTGAAAAAGTCCGAATATTTTTCTCAAGAGCGTTACATTTTTATTAAATGGCTCCCACAAAGCGAGATATAAATACCTTAAAGGAACATGACGATTAAAAAAACTTTTTTTTTATTAAATGTTTTCCTAAAGTATATACGATAGTTTTTTTTTAAAGTAGACATGTTCCTTTGAATTAATACAGTGCTTATCTTTTCATGAATCGACATGTTCCTTTGAATTAATACAGTATTTTTTTCAGATATGTATGATTTTTTTAAAATCGATATGTACCTTTAAATCGGAAAGAGATTCTTTTCTTTAACCACATGTTTCTTTAAATACTCACAGTATTTTTTTAAAGGGAATGCTCCTTTAAATGTTCGCGATATTTTTTTTAATTTTTAGGTCGACATACTCCTTTGAATCAGTACAATTTATTTTTGAAAAATCGACATGTTCCTTTGAATTAGTACAAAATTTTTCTAGATGGACATGTTTCTTTAAATGAACACAATAATCATTTTCAAAACCAAACTCTCAAAACCACATGTGCCTTTAAACCGACCAAAAACTACCGAAAACGACCGGTTTTTCATATATACCCCTATCAAATAACGCGACCGACATTTGCCTGGTTGTCTGCTATCTCTTTGTGTGTTAACTTTATTTGATTTCAGGTCAAACTTCTTCGCCAAGGATTTGTTTGTGGTGAGAGAATCCCCGTGGAAGTATATGTGGAAAATGATTCAAACAAAAAATTCGGAAAAATCCTTTGGAAACTGGTGCAACGTGTCACCTACACAGGTTTTCGCGATGGTTTCATCGACTCTGAATCGTGTCAACAACGTCAAAAAGTACAGTACTCGACGACTAGGATGAATGCGCAGATTCGTGTCGAAGAACGGAGATTTTTGGAAAAATTACAGGATTTGAACATTGAGGAGAACACAAAACACACAATCGGCGAGAATTTGACCATTCCATCATTGCCACCAACGATCAAGTCATGCGATATTATTAGCGTCGAATATTTTTTGAAGGTAGAACTTTCTAAGGACCCCCTAGACCTGTATTCTGTTCCAGATCAAGCTTACATCTTGTGGAACTTTCTCGAAATCTATCAAACTTGAAGTACCATTCGTCATCGGAACTGAGAATTCGCTGAAATCCGACACATCTGTCACTTATAAAAAATCGATTTTTGGATTCAATTCGACGCGGCTCAAAAATCGAAGTTTGGAAAAGTTTGCTCCATTGTATCCTGTATATGGCTTGAGTCAATAAATACATTTTTTCACGTGGATTTTTGACCTAAAAATCTGACACAGGGAATGTGGACCTAAAGTTCTGACACGTGGGTTCTAGGCTAAAAATGTCAACCACATAGATCATGAACTAAAAAATCTGATATCTTGATTGTGAACCAAAAAATTTGATATTTCACACTCTGGGTCGACGATTATGGATTCTGACGAGCTTCAGGTCCTTTACATGGATTCTGATGACTTACAGCACATCCACGTGGATTCTGATGACCTACATGACCTTCACGGGGATTCTGATGAGCTTCAGGACCTTCACGTGGATTCTGATGACCTACAGAACAACCACGTGGATTCAGATGACTTTCAGGACCTTCACATCGATTCTGATTATCTACAGGACCTTCACGTAGATTTTTATGACCTTCAGGACCTTCACATGGATTCTGATGACCTAGAGGACCTTCACGGGGATTCAGATGACCTTCAAGACCTTTCACGTGGACCTTGAACACCCACAGCACATTCACGTGGATTCTGATGACCTTCAGATCCTTCACGTGGATTCAGATGACCTACAGGACATTTGAGTGGATTCAGATGACCTTAAGAACTTTCATGTGGATTCTAATGACCTTCAGGACCTTCGTGTGGATTCTGATGACTTACAGCACATCTACATGGATTCTGATGACCTACAGGACCTTCACGGGAATTCTGATGACCTTCAGAACCTTCACATGGATTCTGATGACTTTCAGGACGTTCACGTGGATTCTGATGAGCTTCAGGACCTTCACGGGGATTCTGATGATCTACATGACTTTCACGTGGATTCTGATGAACTTCAGGACCTTCACGGGGATTCTGATGATCTACATGACCTTCACGTGGATTCTGATGAACTTCAGGACCTTCACGGGGATTCTGATGACCTACAGAACCTTCACGTGGATTCTGATGAACTTCAGGACCTTCACATGAACCTTGAACACCTACAGCACATCCACGTGGATTCTGATGTCCTACAATATTTATCCTAATATAGAATACATAGAAATGGAATTCAGTTTACCAAAACGTGAACTTGATTGAAAATCGTGATAAAAAGTGTATAAAAGGGGACCCCTGACGGCTAGTCTCATTTTAAGTGCAATCTGTTTTATAATATATCGAATTGAACAATTTTAGTTCGAGGTTCAAGTCGAATATCGAAATGAGTTCATTCATGATCTTCTATATCAGCTTGACCACAATACTATCAGGTACACCGACCTACAGTAATACATACCGTATTCTTATTGTTTTCCAGCATGCTACTACAGTATACTCGGATGCAAAGGGAAGAAGAAGGCGACCAAGGAGCCAAAATCAACAGCCAACAACAACAACAACAACAACAACAACAACCAACCGCCGACTGCGGTGCCAGCTCAACCTGCATCACCCGCACCACCTGCACCACCACCAGCAGCACCGGAAAATCAAGGAGAGGCGAAGAAGGAGGAGGAGAAGCCGAAGGAGGAGGAAAAGAAAGAGGGAGAGGGTAAGAAGGAGGAAGGAAAGAAGGATGAACCGAAGAAAGAGTCGAAGAAGGAGGAGAAGAAGGAGAAGAGCAAGAGCAAGAAGAAGGAGGAAAAGGTAGGGAGTGGGGTAGACTGGTTACTTGGTATACTGGTAGATACGTGGTATACTGGTACATACGTGGTATACACGCTTAACGTGGTGTACTAGTATAAACGTGGTATACTGGTATTTACGTGGTAAACGTGGTTATCTAGTAAAAACGTTTTTAACGTGGTAGACTGGTAGATACACACGCTTAACATGGTTATCTAGTTAATACGTATTTAACGCGGCTAACGTGGTATACACGATTAACGTGGTATAACGGTATGAGCATGATGTAGTATTAGACACGCGGTATACTGATAGATACGTGGTAAACACGGTTAACGTGGTATACTAGTAGGTACATGTAATAGTGGTATAAACGTGGTATAGTGGTACATACGTGGTATACCGGTATAAACGTGGTATAACGTTATGACCATGATGCAGTATTAGACACGTGGTATACTGATAGATACGTGGTATACACGGTTAACGTGGTATACTAGTAGGTACATGTAATAGTGGTATAAACGTGGTATAGTGGTACATACGTGGTATACCGGTATAAACGTGGTATAACGTTATGACCATGATGCAGTATTAGACACGCGGTATACTGATAGATACGTGGTATACTAGTAGGTACGTGTAATAGTGGTATAAACGTGGTATACTCGTAGATACGTGGTTAACACGGCTAACGTTATACACTGGTAGATACGTGGTATACAGGTTAACCTGGTATAATGGTATATGCGTGGCATACACGCTATATTTTTTAAATGTTAAACAGTTAATTGAGAAAGGAAATCAAAAGTTAAAAAAGACGCTTAGCGTGATATACTGGTATATACGTGGTATGAAAGGTTAACATTATATACTGGTAGATACGTGGTATAGTGGTATATACGGGGTATATACGCTTAACATGGTTATCTAGTATAACGGTGTTTAACGCGGTTAACGTGGTAAATCCATGTCCATTTTTAGGTCCACAACGGGACCTGAATCCATCTAGACCGCCACTAATGTTAACTTTTTCCAGAAGGAGTCTGAGAAGCCCAAAGAGGAGATCAAGCCGAAGGAGATTGCCAAGAATGCGAAAGAGGAGAAAATCGCTCAAGGTGAAAAACGAAACAAGGGAGACTATCCCACATTCAACGATGTCGAAAGTGATTGGGACTCTGTGAAGGAGAAGAAGAAGAAGGAAGGAAAGGGAGGCGCAGCTAGTGAAGGAGAGAAGAAGGATGTGGAGAAGAAGCCGAGTGAGGAGGGAAAGAAGGAGGAAGGAGGCGAGAAGAAGGAGGATGGAGAAAAGAAGGAGGAGGAAAAGAAGGAAGGAGAGGCAAAGAAGGAGGAGGAAAAGAAAGAGGGAGAGGCAAAGAAGGAGGAGGAAAAGAAGGACGAGCCGAAGAAAGAGGAGGAGAAGAAGTGAACCTCTTTTTGAATCTTGTAATATCATAAATGTTTTTTTTTTTTTAGTTTTTTGTTGGTTGATAAAGAATGATAGAAAATCGTAGAGAATGACAGGGAATGACAGAGAAGGACAGAGAGTTGAAGAGAATGATGGAGAATGATAGGGAATGATAACGAATGACAGATAATTACAGAGAAGAACCTAAAATGAGAGAGAATAATTGAGAATAAGAAATAATGATAGAGAATGATAGAAAATCACAGAGAATGATGAGAGAATGATAAAGAATGTCAGGGATTGACAGAGATTGAAAGATAATGAATGAGAATGATAGAGAATGTAAAAATGATGGGGATTGACAGAGAATGATAAAGAATGAAAGAGAATGATAGGAAATGAAAAAGAATGCTGGAGAATGATAGAAAGTGATAGAAAGTGATAGAGAATAATAAATAATGACAGAAAATGACAGATAAGGGTAGAAAATGAAAGATAGGCTATGATAGAGAGTGATTAAGAATGATAGAAAATGATTGAGGATGATAGAGAATGAAAGAGAATGAAAAAGAGACATGATCTCCTACCTCTCTCTCTCTCTCTCTTCCGAAAAAAGTCAAAGTCCGGAAATGAAATTACTCAACTATGAAATCAGCCACTTTTTTTTCCACCTTCTCTATCCACCTTCTAGATGCCCTATTATAGTCATTCAACTAAAGAAGAACTCTTGGAACTATTGATTACTTGTAAGGATAAAATACGAAAGTTTCAAAAAGTGGAAGCTTCATCGAAGGTGATTTTTTATTGATTTTTTTTTGGGATTTCTCAGAGATTTTTAGGGCAAATTGGCAACGAAACAGGATGGTAGAAGAGCGGCGATTTTTGAGGTGCTTTTGAATTTGATTCGACTTTATAAAACTGCCAATAGAATGGTGTCAATTGAGGGTTCTCAGGTGAACCTGAGGTGCTTGCTAGTGTCTGCCAAAATGCTCAATGAGTGGTTCGAGCAAATGTTCATCAAAGTTCCCATTGAGCCACACTTTGAGCCATTCTTTATTGCGCAGAAGATGACGCAAAATGATGTGAATGTTCAGATGTCTTCTCAGATGATTAGTGAGAATCAGAGAATGCGATTCGACCATCATTTGGAGGTCAAAAAATCGTGTCAAGAGCAAAAAGCGTTTCGCGAATCGTTTCTGAAGTCGCACACTGATTTTGATATCGATGTGGATGATGCGGATAATGAGGAAGATACGAAACTTTTATCGATTGAAGAGGCCGTTTTGATTATTCAGAAATTGGAGAGAAGTGAGTTGACAAAAAAATCTGGATAATTTATAGATACTAGTTCTAGAATATCAAGCGATATCCCGCCGCAACTATGTTCGATTTGTGCGCGAACGTGCCGCAGAGCTGCACGGTGTTAAGACGGAAATTGACGCTACACAAGCGGCGATTCGTATTCAAGCGGTAAGTAATATTATATGTATTAAAGACACCTATACAGTTTGAAATACCGTGTCACATTTTTGTTGTGCTTGCAGACAAAACACACAACTTGACGCAAAATACAAATTGTCGTAATATTTGGTGTGTACAGATTTTACAGTATAACGTCGCACTTTTGCGGACCACAATTAACAACAAAAAATTTATTTTTCGATAAATCAAATTTAACATTAGCCTCTTCTAGGCACTTGTAGATATCTAGAAAAAAAATAGATATATTATTTTTTCTTTAAAAAATTTACTAACCTGAAAAATCCAATTCTAATCATCGAAATAGTATTTGTACGTTCTGAAAACATCACATAAATTAACCATTTCGTTATAATTTTTTATTCCTCACTCTTGGTCTAATTTGATTTTTGAAAAGTTGTTAAATTTAGAAAATATAAAATATATATATAGTTTAGAGTAGTCTAGATACTCAACTCAGCACATTTTAGTAAATGAATGGAGCAGAAAATATAAACTGCTCTTTTCTAAAGTGTAAAAAACAAAAAACGATGAGATATTTTGTCCTCTTCGTGGTGGTATATTTCACCGCCCATGCAGCATGACTTGGAGTTTAAAAATGTAGAAAAAATTGATTGATTGTGCTCTTAAAGATATTAAGAGTGTAAAATGCAGTTTTTAAAACGAAGGCCAAAACTTCGACTGCGAAACAAAATTCACAGTGGCCTAGTTGCCGAGAAAATTCGGCTACTTATTTGAATTCGAACAGATATGATAAATTTGTGTTTCAAAACAAAATCAAAGCCTTTTTCTAGCAGTTTTCCTTCAAATTATCATAGCTTCTCAAATTTAAATCAGCGGCCGAACTTAGTCGGCGTCTAGGCCACGGTAATTTTTTTAAATGTTTGCAAGCACGTGAAAATTTCAGAGATTCCATTTTTGAACAAAAAATAAACAATTTATTAGCAAGTTAAATAACACCATAATTTAATTTTTCGGCGATTAGCTCTTCAAATTTGATGTACCCTTTTTCAGTTAGATATTCTTTGAAAAATCCAATACACAACTTCAAATTCAGTGAAGAAATTCATAAACGCCATGAATCCATTCTCGAAATAATAATCGTAGGTCCTAAAAAACACCACATAGCAAACCTTTTCATTAAAGGATATTGCTCACCTTCTTAAAGGATATTGCTCACCTTCTCATGCAGAAAAAGAGCATAGAACAATTCCAGCGAACTCGCGGATATTTCGCGCGCAAATTGGTGCGCGAGATGCGCAACAAAGAGCTCGAAGTGCTCCAAATGAAGCCGGAAAGTATTATCAAGCTCAAATGTCAGCAAGCGAAAAATGAGGTGCTCAGCAAGGTCCAGCAAGTTGATACAATTGTAAGAATTCTCCCCAGATAGATGTCGTTCCTACGTGAGGATTCTTTCCAGCCTTCCGATCTAGAAGCGGCGATAAACGAGTTGAAGTCAAACTTCTATCTGACTATAGATGACTCCCCCGTGGAAATGATGAATAATGATGAAAAGAAGAAAATCTACGGCGACACAGTATATTTAGATGCTTGTTTTCGAGGAATAGTATCCCCCTTGCCAACGATTTGCTTTGATCGATTGATTTCGCAGAAAGAATCAGTGAAGATTGAAGGGAAGAGTTTGAATTTCGATTTGAGGTCGTTTTTTGTCTTGGTTTATTGTATACCAATGAGTGAGTCTATTTATTATTTGAAAAACATCTGGCAACCAGATGTTTACTATTTGACAGGCTGTTTGATTTTTTTTGAGAGAAAACAATTCTATGAGATTCATGTTTCGAAAAAAAAGCTCACTCTGCTCAATGAGTCATGTTCGCTCTATCGAAACTATATATTTCTTTTCTTTCTCTCTATTTTCAACACACACTCACAGTTGTTCGTAAAGTTCGGTGTGTGCAGATTCAGAAAAAGCCCACGACGCAAATTTGCAGACCAGAATTTTTTTATTATTTTTCAGGCCGCCTTCAATATAATCAAAGAATATTTATATTGCGAAAAAGAAGCCTGTGAGGCCGCTCAAAAGAAATCCGTAATGTTTTAGCTGTTCTGAAACTCAGCACGGCCCGGTCTGGTCCGGTCCGATGTGATGGCTTTCAGCCTGTCCACATAAAATTTTGGTTTTAATTTATAAAGTTATATTTTTCAATGCACAGGGCAGTTTCTAGGTTAATTCTTTTACTAATTCGATAAATACTCACCTTAAAAAGTTGCTAAAATCGATAATAATTCCATTTTCCTCCAGCTCTCAACACAATTTCTCCACCCAAGTTACAAACCGCTCGTCGTTGGATCTTGCTAACTGGCGCGCAAGATTGCGGCAAAACTGCCTGGGTCAAGGCCATCGCCAAAACGTGCGCAATAACCCACGTGCACATTTCGAAGAACGTCGTCATTCGCGGTAAACGAACCATCTATAGTGTGGTGAAGAAGTTGGCGAATCAGGAGCCTCGCCTGATCATCAGTATCGATCGCATCGATATCCTTCGCTCCAATCCGAAAACCAAGGGATACAATCATCGTCAAATGCTGCTGCGCACTTTTTTACTTGATTTGATGGCGACATCGGCGACGGTTTTCGGGATGGCGAGAAGCGACGAAATCGACGCGGCGACTCGCGAAATGTTCCCAATCCAAGTGACCATCTCTAATCCCAGTGGTGCTACCAGATATAATCTAGTAGTTGATTGCCTGGCCCGCAATTTGGAGCAAGATCGTCTTCCAAAAGTGCCAAACAGGATATTCGACCTAGAAAAGCAAACGCAAGGATTTTCCAATGGAAAAGCTTCAAAGTTCGTGACGAATCGATGGAGTGCGGCGAACAAAACATCAAATGTTTGACATTTTATTGATTTTTGCAAGTAGCACCGTAGAAATTGTTAGATAAAGCTGCAATAAATATGCGACATGAAATAAATATACATGAGATAAGGGTTTGGGTAAGGCAAGAGAGATTAGGTAAAAAAGTAAAGTGGGAAATGTTAATCGGTGTTCGGTTTGAGGAATGTTGTGAGAGCGTTGGATTCGGTGTGAGTGCTGGTTCCGTCATCGACTATTTCGTCGTCGTCTTCATCGATAAGTTCTGAAAAAGAGATATTTGCTTGATTTTTAGAGCCTATTTTTCTGGGATGAGGAATTCTGTCAAGATGAAGTTTTGTGAAAATTAAGATTGATTTTTTGAACGTCAACTTTCAAGTTTCAAGCAGGGGTTTTAAAAAATCTGGATTTTTTAATGATGAAGTTTGATATTCATTAAAGCAACCCCTGAAGCTAAAAATCGATACCAGAAAAAATCGGCAAAACCTACTGCAAATTGAAGTTAAAATTAGGATCCCAAAATATGAAATCACAATATTTTAAGCGAAATCAGTTTCAGCCATTTGAATTTCACATGGGAAATCAATTTTTAATTACCTCCTCAGCAGACGTTTCAAAAAGATGAATATTTTTATTTTTTACGTGAACTTTTTTCTTTCGACCTCCCTGTTTTTCAAAAAAAATGTCGTCAATTAAAATGTACGTGGCTAGCGTGTTGACACATTTTGCTAGGAATGATAGGAGAAGAATTTTCAAACTGATTTTCGCCGTTTTTCGTTTTTTGACTCAAACTCAGTCATTTTTGAACTTTCCGCTATAATTTTTTTGTCAGTAATAGAGAACATGTCATACTTCCAGTATTTGTTATTGCTGATCATGGATACAGACATGCCTTTTAGCTTCAGGGTTTTCTTTAAGAATGGATTACAACTCGAATCTGGCTCGTATTTCAAATTAATAACTGAAGCATGAAAATTATACAGTTTTTGGTAGTTTTCAGACTGGAATATCTCAATTTTTGAGTTTTAATTGACTTTAACTTAATTTTTTAATTTGGTATTTATCCTATTCACTTGAGGGTTTGAAAGTTTTTATAATTATTTTGACTGTTTGCTCGACATTTAGCTTCCACCAAAAAAAAGATAATAAATAACTTACGCGACGCTCCTCTATAATGTTTATGCGACGGCGCGTACATTGCCAACAACAACAACACATAAATATTGCACATTCCAAAAGTTCCCGTGAAAAACGCCGACGTGCTCCCGGTCAAAAATCCATCGCGCGCGTCATCCGAATGCAATTGCGCTTCACCGTATTGCTTCATAAAGTAGGCGATGATAGTGAACGCGGAGCATAGAAGAGTGAAGAGCATCAAGAATTTGAATCGATAAATGACACCTTCGACTTTCAATCGTCGATTCTCGCTGTTTTGATACAATTGGGCACCGCGTTTTTGTCGAATCGTCCTCCAAACTTTGACAATTTTATAGAACAGGAAAGAGAAATAGCAAATTGTACAAAATGCGCCAACAAATATCGCAAAGTACTGAAAAATTAAATGATTTTTATAGAGCAGCACATAATTTCAGAACTTACAGCAATATTGGAACCTGTTTCAGAGGCCCATACACTATAAAATGGGTCGTATAATTGAACACCTCTTTCGACCAAATCATAGATTAGTAGAGATCCTGAAGCCATAATGATGAAGGAGAGATTGAAGCGATAAGACATCTGAAAATTCAAGTTATTTAACTTTTATGAGTAAAGAGAAACATATAAATTTATCCTTGTCACTTAGCTAAATAAAAACATTTTTCAAAATTGAAACTTGGATATTTTCAGTAAAAAAATAGGTACTTCTACTACTTTTTAATGGCTTTCAAAATTCAAAGATGTTTATTGAACAGTACAGAGCCGTAACAATTCATAATTTTCGAAATTTTTAAAAATACAACTTTGAAACGTAATAGATAATGGAATAATTAGGGAAATTGTCAACTTTAAAATTTTACTATTATAATTTTCAGTGAAAAAAACTCACAATATTATTTCTAGTCGTATCATCAATGAGATGTTCTCCAGCAAAAATCAACCAAAATGAGAAGAGTATCGTGTAAAACAATCCTTGTCTCAAATCCGACACCAGCAACAAAAACGGCACTCTCAGTGTTAACGAAACCCATTCGATAGGGAAATCGAGAATCGCCAGACTCAATCCAAGCGCCAGAATCGCCTTTTCCAACAATAGTGGATTTCTCGCCAATTGGTGGATTCTCTTCCAATACCAGTATAAACTAGCGCCAACGATTGGTGTGAGAAGTGTCTTCATCCAAAGCCAGATTAGGGTGAATCCACCGTTTTGATGAATCTCCTAGGAACAGAAAAAATAGTTTAAGGAGAAAAAAAAGAGAACTTACGATGAGTCGGAGTTCTGAGATTTTTCCAATTTGACAATTTGGACTTTTTGGGTTATATCGACATGCAGCCTGGTTGATCGGGATTCGGATGTTGACAAGGTAGAATGGATAGTTACTGGATCCGAATTCGAACAAATCTAGCATATCACAATCATAAGATCGACCTTCTTTTTTCTAAAATTTTATTTTTTACTCAGTTTCTCAATTTCAGGTTTTTTTAATTAAACTAAAAATTTGAAACGCACATCTTCATCTTTAATTGAGCATTCGAGAATTCTTGAAACATTCGTGCTACTTAGTTCTTTCCAGTCATGTTTTCCTGATTCCTTCGTCCGATATCCCATTCGAACTTCAAGTGACAGAGGAGCATGTGCAACTGGAAATTAGGAGATTTTGAAATGAAAATTACTGGATAATAGAAAATTACTAACCATATTTGAAATGCTCACTATACTCCACATCAACATGCAAAACACCCAATAAGAATTGAAACCACGGCGAGTATTCAAGTTCAACACCATCTCTGGCATGAGGCATCTTTGCGACAAACACAATTTCTCGCATATCAAAGGAAGTTGGGGTGAATTGTGATAAATCGTCGATCAGCTTACAGTTCTGCAAAAAAAATTTCACAGTCTTAAAATCTATCAGTTAGTAAATATTTTATCAGAAGAAAAAAAAGAAGACTTACCTCTCTATGGAACCATTCATTAGTCATTCCTCTTGAAGAATCATGACATTTGATCATCTCGAACTCCATGAACGTTGAGGGTGATGGAGCTGGAAATAAATAATTTTAAAAATAAATTAACCATGTTCTACTCACCATAATACGCTCCCACAACGAAGAACAACACCTGAACGCATAGTAACACACCGGCGATCACAAATAATTTGCGATTACTGAGATTTTCAATCACCGCGCCATGCATGCTGAAAAAAACAAAGTTTTTTTTTAAATAAAATGTTGAAAGATGTTTTCGTGAAGAGAACAAATAAATTGGAGGCAATAAAAAGTGTCCTCAGCATGTGGAACGAATCACACGAGACAAGAGGAGGAAATTTGATAGTCAGTTGCCTAAAAGAAAAATAAATAGTGGCTGGGGGAAGGAAGAAAAAAAATGACCTTCTGGTCTGAACACACATACGAGTTTTACGACATTCAATCAAACCAAAGAGCATACCGCGCGGGTAGTGAAAGAGAGAAGAAGGATTAGTACAATCATAAACATTACGGCGCGGTAGAAAAAAAAACAGAGTTTATGTTAATAGAGGATTAGATCAGTTTGAGAACGCTGAAAACCTGCCTTTGATGTATTTTTCGGTAAAAAAGGAATTTTTCGATGAAATTCAATTACATTTGAGCAAATATTCGACTGAGAAGTTGTAATATAATTTTTTCTCGTTATAGGTAATTTTTCAGCTTTCACAAACTGGTAGAAAACTTTTAAATTGGCAGAAAAATTTGAATTTTTATAGATGACTTTGAAATTCAATTTTGAACTTTTATTTATAACAATTAAATCTTCCTATATGTAAATATATCCATTTTATTATAGAGTATTTCGTATTTTTGGTCTAGGCAAGATTTTCAGCAACTCCGAGGTGACATACTAAAATTATAGCCAATTTCAGCACTTTTGACACTTCTCAAGCACTTTGGCAGCTTTTCGGCTCTAAAAATCGGCGAGAAAAGAAAAGAAAAAATAATAAAATTTCAAATTTCTCGCTAAACAACAGGTTAAATGTGCGTAATTAGTGGAGTCTCGTTGTTTTATTTTTGTTTGTTTATTTTTTGAAACTTTATTGTGTGATAAAGACTGGATTATCTAGGCGAAACGGGTATTTTTTTGAAGCATGATATTGATTTTTACATATTGATAAATATCTCGCTTTTAGTTTTTGTCATACTAGTTCGAAAATGTACTATTTTCTCTCTCAAATTTTTAAAGATCCCTAGAAACAGTTCAGATTGCTGAAAGTACTGGAACTTTTTTTTTTCAAACTAACTCTTATATAAAAAAATATAGAAAATTTTTTTTTAATTTTCCAGAATGTCGCAAATCCTTCGTTCCTTCAACACAATCCTCCACCGCCGACCACTTCTCACACAAATGGTAATTTCCGGAACAGTCAGCGGCGCAGGTGACATGTTCGCCCAATACATCACCGGCCAAACACAATGGGATAAATGGCGAACGGCGCGATTCGTCACCCTCGCCGGCGTATTCATCGCGCCCCCATTGAACATCTGGTTTCGAGTGCTCGAACGAATCCAACACTCGAATCGACATATTCTAGTGGCCCGACGTATGCTTCCCGATCAACTATTCTTCAGCCCACTATTCAACGCGTTCATTTTAACAAATCTACGAGTGCTGGAAGGGTTTTCGATTCAAGATTCGATTTCAAAGATGAAAAATGATTGGTATGATGTTTATACGAGTAGTCTGGCACTTTGGCCAGCTGTACAATTATGTAACTTTTACTTTGTCCCCTTAAATTATCGTGTTATTGTTATTCAAGTTGTTGCCTTCTTTTGGAACTCATATTTATCCTACAAAACCCAACAATCTGTTTGAAATTTTACCAAACGTCCTGTTAAATAGCATTAGAGAGATTTTCACTTAGTACATTTATATTTTACGAGTTTTTCCTGTGACATTCCAATAAATTCATACAAATAAGAAAAAAAAAGTATTCAATCTTTTTCCGGATCTCGTTCACTTTTCCAATATTGAATGTCAATCTCTTTTTTGGTTCTACTACGATCCATTCGCGCCATCCGATTCATCAAGAAATCCTCATACTTTTTGAAAGGCACAGACCAATCCTCAAAATACAACAACCCTTCCTGAATGTAATAGGTGACCAGGCTCATGAAAATAAACAAGAAATCAAGATACGCATCAATCACACCCCATCGAAAGTTCGCCACTTGGTTGTTGACTTCGGCCATAGATATAAATCGATCTTGTTCGATGAGCGAATTCGCGTAATCAAAGGTTATATAGATTCCAGTTCTCCCCACGCCAGTGTCGCATAACACACAAATCGGCGAATCTCTCTCATTATCATTCAATGAATTAATCCAACGATATAGATTCGGAATTCTCGAATTGTCTCTTGGCACCATTTCATCAAACCAATTTTGAAAGAAAACATGGTTGATGATATGTGCCTCGGGATTTGGAGCGTTTCGATCAATAAGTTTAAGACTTCTCCAAACCGTTTGCCATAATCCCGTCGATTCAGGCGCGAATTTCTCTTCAAGGCAAGTCACCTCCACATGCCCATACACTTTTTTAGCTCCAGGCTTGGCCGGAAAATACACATCACAAATCCGTATATCATTCTCGATATATCCACAAAGCTGTAAAACAATTTCCACCTTCTCCTGAAGAATCATATGCCAAAAATCGGCAAACGTATTGGGAAGAGGCGCTTGTGTCGCGATATATCGTCGCCGAGTACCTGGAATTGGCACCCACGACGCGTGGATATAATCAGTCGTGTGGTTTTTGAGAACGACACGCGATTCATCAATGCATTTGATGTCGCGATAGCGATTTTGTAGCTTGTTGGCTTTGAAATTCTTGTATGTGGCTTCTTGAAGATGGTTACAATTCGTGGATTTCCATTCAGAAAGCTGCTCGTCTTCGATGACCTAAAGACATTTTCAGATTAATGGATTTTCAAAAAGAAAAAATGGCTACTCACATTTGTGACAAACTTGTGCGCCCAACGAACTCTTGGATCGTTCCAGTATTGAGTATTATCTGGAAATTGTTTTGAGAAAAGTCGATTTTTTTGGAGTAACAGAGGTAACTAACCCGATCTTCTCAAGTACAAAAGATGCATGACAGCGAGAAGTGCCGAACAACCAATAATGACCAGCTCCAAATGACTAATGACGATTGAATTGATCGAAACACACGATTCATCGTTAGCATGTCGATATAAATCGAAAATTGCGCGGCAGTCGAAGTTCATCAATTTTATAGTGCGCTGAAGGTAAATACTTTGCTCTCGTATATTGAAAAATCAAAAAAAAAAGTTTCCCTGTGTAAAATGCTTACATAAAAAGCGTTTAACTGTACCATATTTCGAATTTGAGATTCAAAAATGAGGGCCGCATTTGCTGAAATCGGTGAAAAAACTGGATTCGTGACCGAGTATTTTTTCTACGATGATTTTTGAATCTTAAATTCGAAATGTTATCAAATTGAAAATAGATGAGAAAAATTAAATAAAGAATTAAGAGACGTGAAAATGAAATGCTAAAAGTTTCATGTCTTCCAGTGCGTTGCGGTCGGTCACGTGCCGCATTTAAACGTTTTTTTTTAAATTATTTTTTTTCATATAGTCTTTTGCTAAAAAACTGAAGAAATCAAAAAAATAATAATAAAAAAACGTTTAAATTCGGCCCGTGACCGACCGCGACGCAATTGACGACATGAAACCTTTAGCATTCCATTTTCACGTCTCTTAATTCTTTATTTAATTTTTCTCATCTATTTTCAATTTGATAATATGGTACAGTTCAATGTTTGTTATGGTAACATTTGAAAGGTGAAACTTTTTGACTTCGAATTTTTTAGAAATTCATGGGTGAGGCTATCATTACGTGGAGTCAAGGAACTTCAAATCATGTTCATTTGACCTACTCACATTGAACATGCCTGCTGGCAAGTAAACAACTTCCTTCAACTTGTGCAAATTCTGGTCGGCCACCTTCTCTGCCATGTCTCCCGACACGCTTTCGAGTTCGAGATAGTGTTCCAACGATTCTTTTGTCTTGTTGGTCAGCGTTGAAAATGCGTTCACATCCGAGCACGTTCCCGCCAAAGTACTCATGTCAGCCATAACTGTATCGTATATTTTGATGTCTTGTTGAAACTTTTCGTCAGCCGCCTTAATATCTGTAAACCAGACCGTATTCCTTGAAGTTAGACTAACTCGCAAATCGTGAAAATACTCAGGTTCTGGCACAAAGACATTGTCATTGGGGGCAGAGAAAATATGGGTCACACAACGACTATTCAATGTCGATGAGCTGTGGTAGGATGGCGATTGAAATAGGTCGAATACAACGCCTCCCACAATTTTCGACTGGCAATCTTGTAGCGAGTTGAGGTAGAGTTCGTCGATGGAGACGAGAATCGCTTGAATTGAGATAATGTAGAAGAGAGCGTGGAGCACAGTTCGACCAACGCGAATTATTTGAACATGTGTATGGTATAGTGTGCAGTAGATGGAGAATATTGAGAAGAGAAGGACGATGGCGCCAGGTACCATGTATTTCACATAATAGCTCTGAAGAAAAGGCTAATAGAAATCGACAAAAATTACTGGAAATGAAAGCCAATATTTTCAGCGATGTGAGTTTCAGCTGTTTGAATTGTTTTTTCAACAAAAAAATTTCAGAACTTATTTTTATAGACACCGAGAGAAAAATAAGAGCCTGCAAATTTGATAAAATTTCAAATTTTTAAAATCTGCCGGAGACGGTGCGAAAAAATTCAAAGTGTGACTATAATTTTCGAATTTTGAATTTAATGATTGAAATTCCTCCCTCGAATAAAATAATGTAAATTGTTTTCTGTTGAAAAACGTGGAGCTGAGAAGGTAGTTTGAATTTAAATCCCCGTGTAAAGTTTAAATGGCTGAAATTCAATATGCTAACAATTTAATGTTTCGTGATGATTTTTTTAAATGTTGGCTTTAATTGCAGATAGAATTTTCCTTAAAAACCTACCCCAAATCCTGTTGAATCGGTCGTCCGAATTTTAATCTTCTCTTCCCATTCCGCCAAGTTACTCGTAACGTTATCTTTCAGATATTTTCTCACTGCTAACGAATGATTCCGGAATAGCTCTCTCTCTTTCGCGAATGAATCAACATTGTTTGTTATATTATCTTTCCATATAATATAGTTTTCATGTATCCTTTCCAAAGTACTCTTGTGTGACGATAAAATATCGAAAACACTTTTAATTCCTAAACTCGCCTTTTTCACCGTGTTCACATCCGCTGAAGAACAATTGCCGGAAGTTAGCCAAGTTTCTAGATGTTTCAGTCCAGTCATGTTGAAGGTGGCCATCACTTGAGTTCGATTGTAAATTTCATTAATTTCAGCGGGCAAACTTTTTTTGACTCTATTGAAGGATTGAAATATGGTTCTATCCAAAGCTCTTGACAAATCATTCATCTCTAAAACCCAAAATGAAGTTGGTTTTTTTAAAAATCTCCCCTACTATTCCTATAGAAATTGCTTCTATCATCAGTTTGTTCGGGTTGATACCAAAGATTGATGAAAATCGACAAAACTATCAATGCGGTCAATTGGCCGACAGCTATAGGCCAATTCGGCCATTTTTGACTCGGCGCGATTTTTGGTATCGCTTTGTGCAGATATTTCCAACCGGTTCGGATGATGATGGCGAGGAAGGCGATGAAACAGAAGATGGCCAGAAATATCTGTTTTAGGTATTTGTTATCTTCATGTTTTGAAATTGTGTTAGCTGTCATTTTTAGGAATATATAACTATATTTATAAGTATATAAAAAAAAGATTTTGAAATGGTGGAAAAGAGTTCTTTATAGAAAACATTATCAGATGATGACGTGGCACAGGTCACGTGGCACATGAATCCAACTATGGTCATTTTCTATTTATATTTATCAGGTATCTTTTAATCAATAAGTTTTTTTTTTCAAAATATCTAGAATTTTTAGAATGTTAGCAGTATTTCGGAAATTGAATAAATGTCTAATTCATCGACCAATGATTACAAAAATTGTGATTTCCGGAGGAATCAATTGCGCAGGCGACATCTTTGCGCAATATTTCGACGGTTTGAAGGAATGGGATCACAACCGAACAGTTCGATTCGCCACTCTTATGGGTTTCCTTATAGTTCCTCCACAGATCATCTGGTATAGGAATTTGCAACGTGTTTGGCATTCGAATCAGCACCTTAGAGTTGCTAAAAGATTGGCTTATGATCAATTTTTATTTAGTCCAGTTTATTGTGCAGCGGTTTTGATAGGGTTACCGATTTTTGAAGGATTTTCTATCAACGAATCCATCTCTAAAATGAGCAATGATTGGTTGGATGTTTATGTGCATAGTTTAGCACTATGGCCAGCAGTTCAACTTATTAATTTTTATTGTATACCCCTCAAATATCGAGTTTTATTAATTCAATCAGTTGGGCTTGTTTGGTCTGCATATTTATCGATGAAAACATCGCATAAAACTCTTCTTTGAGTGGAAAAATAAATATTATTTAGTCTGAGAGAAGTACACACAAATATAAAAAATTACTGTGTATGACGGGTCTTGCAGCGCCACACAAAGCGCGCGCTAGCGCGAAATAAATTATTTATTTTCTTTTTTTTTTATTTCTCCGTTTTCTCTCGATCGGCATTCTCAAATTCGTCGGTACGAATGTCAACAGCGATGGATAAACGACTTACAACGGTGAAGGAGATCGAATTTCCATTGGTGAGTTTGAAAATCAACAAATTTTAAAGGAGAAATATTTACATTTTTCCAGATATTCGCGCCAACAAGCACATCAACACCGGAAGGTAAAAAGGTCATCAGAAATGTGTCGTTTTTGTCATCGAGTTCTGGATCGGAAGATGGAAATGTGACGGGAAGAGCGATTCGCGGTGTTGATGAGAGTTTGATTGAGTGAGTTTTAAAAAATGAGAGAAGCTTTTATTCTTATAGCAAGTTATTTTTCAGCGACAAATCAATATGTCAAAATCACTCGCTTCTATCAGTTCGAACTGCCATCGAGTACATTGATCCATCAGCTCTTCGCCCGAGAAAACTTCCTCTGTCACATGCATTAGTGAAGTCTGCTCTCGAGTTATGTGCTTACAAAACATGGAATGATAAAAATACGAAAACCTTCGCCGAGATCGTGAGTGTTTGAGTTCCTATGCGATGTCCAAAGCTAGAGAAAACGAGAGAAAAAAAAACAAATAATTAATCGCATTTTTTTTGTTCAGCTTTGGACATCGCATTAAATTTATGAACACAATAGAACTGAAAATATTTACAGGCATTCCAACGTTATCTTTGGGACGAAAATACCAACTGGAAGCAGTGTTCATTCGTAGACGATCCGGAAAAAGTTCTGAAGTTCTTGAGAAGACATGGAATGTCGAGTACCTATATCAACAATTCGATTGGGTTCACATATTACAAAATGATTGATATATGTGAAGGTGATTCATTCAGCAAGAAAGATGTGAAAGAATACTATCTGCCACGAGGAATTCCATCGACGATCATTGACAGAGTTTTCGACGGAGTTGTGACAAGAAAAAAGACGGATTTTTTGAACGTGCCGGATCTCGCAAATTTTATTTTCGCACTATATGGGATTGATGACATGCAAAGCATCGAATATTGGTTCAGAATCTTGGATACTGATGGGTTGGGATATCTCGAAGAGCAAAGTTTGAAGGTTCATTATGATGAGGTTCAAATATTCTTGAATTCTCTTGGCATTGAAGCTCTGAAATTCTCCCAAGTGTTCGAAATGTTCTCCGAAATTTTGGGAACAAAAATATGGACGCTGTCAGTCCTCAAAAAATCGCCAAAAATGACAGTTCGTGTGCTGTCCGCATTCATTAATGCACTACGCTTCTATGATTTCGAAACGAATGAAAGTGAGTTTCAACACCAAGTTTTGTTTTCAAATAAATATCGTAAATCTTTCCAGAAATGAATACCGAACGAGAAGATGACGAGTTATTTGGAATGTCTCGGAATTGTTGGCGCCGTGAGATCGATCACGCATATGACTCGTTTTACGATCAGCCCCAATCATCGAACAACACCTTCGATAAATCAATGTAAATATTTCTCATTATATTGCTTGCAAATTGTTTATTGCTCATGTAAATAGTATATGTTCCTCAATGTAAATAATATTCAACTAACTTTTTATAAATTTTTTCAAGTTGAAACTCGTCTAAATCTTCTTCTTAAGCTCAAAATCTTTGCAATTCTCGATTTCAGCATATTTTTTTCTATGTACGAAGAAATGGTTTATTTCAATAGAGCGCAGGTTCACGAACAAAGAAAAGACCGCGGAAAGGGGAATTTGAAAAATAGATTATTTATTTATTGATAAAAAAGTATTTTCGAGATGAATTCTACGCGAAAAAGAAATTTATCGAGATCCTTGTCGATATCACCGGCCAAAAAATGGAAAGAAGATCCAGATAGTGATGATTCCTTCGAGAATTTTGGAAAAATTGTTTCGCCGAAAGTGAGAAGCAAGAAAATCGAATTGGAAGAAAATGATGATTCTTTCGACACTCCGCCGGTGATAAATATTGTGAAAAAGAAAGGTGAGCTCTTTTTCTAGCTAGAAGGAACCTTATCACAATCAGTTATATGGCATAAAAATCAAATCTCTGTTAAATCACGAAATAATGTCAAATAAGTTATAAAAATACTCAAAAAAGAACATAAAAACCGGCATTGTGTTCGAAGAAGAATCCTAGCGGAACTTTATAACATGCACAATTCAAGATAGCCTTTTTCATTGAGCTGAGTTTGAAATCAGGTTTTTATTCGTTCATAAAAGAAACTAATATCTCAAACCTGATAACATAATTCTCTGAAAATTTGGCTTCCTGTTTCTACTTCTTCAGCTGATAAAATAACCCATGACTATGAGTAAATTTCTATAGAAGCTATAACTCTATTTTCAAAATTTAACTTGTAAATAATATTCCAAAACTTTTAAGAAGTTGTTTTTCCAATTATTTTTAACAATTCATTACTATTTTCAGAAAGTGGAATTCCCGGATTCCCATGGATTGGAAAAGAGAACACTATTCGACTAGAAGTTGTCAAAGTTGAAAACATCGATGAATCTCTCCACGTCGAATGTCGTTCTGGAAATCTCGTCTACCTTCAAGATCAATGGAGTGAATCGAAAATCGACGCTGGTGATATTCTCCACTTACTAAATCCCAAAAAATGGGCGGATAATGATTATATAATTGATAGTGAGCAAGGTCTTTTAATAGTCAATCCGGATGTTCTTGTGCCTTGCACTTCTACTGCGTCGGCAACTTGGTGTGCTAGAAAACAGATTCTTAATGATCGATTCAAGTTTGGGAATAGTAGTAACAAGGCGATGTTGCTTGGAACGATTATTCATGAGATTTTTCAAACGGCGATTTCTATGAAAAAACGACCGATTAAAGAGGAGGATTTGTTAGATATTTGGAAGAAAGAAGCGAAGAATTATGTGCAAGAGTTGATTGCGTTGAGCTTTACTCCAAATTGTTTCAACGCAGAGATTCAACCATATCTTGGAATTATTTGTGACTGGATTAACAAGAAATTACCAAAGACCTCGCCGTTTTTCGAAAAAGCGGAGCCACTGCCATCGAAATCGATAATTTCCGAAGTTCATGACATTGAGGACAATATTTGGGAGCCGATCTTAGGGTTAAAGGGAAAAGTTGATGTGACAATTAAGACGAAAACAGGGAAAATGGAATCGCTTGAGTTGAAGACTGGAAAAAGTAGTGGATCTGTTGAACATATGGGACAAGTACTGTTGTATTGTATGATGTTGTCGTCAAAGTATGATCAACAAATTGGATCTGGAAATTTGTTGTATTTGAAGGTAAAAGGGTTCTAAATATTTCTTTGATAAAATTAATCGAAAATAGAGTTTGAACTTCGATTTTTAACAGTCGAAAAATCTTCAAAAATAAAACTTTTCAATGAAATTCAAGTCAGTTTGATAATATAATTAGATTTAAAAACAATGCCGAAAACGATGTCGAAAAATAGATTTTTCACATGTATGCTTCTCTGTATGAACATCAAACTGAACTTCAGTAGAAAATAAGAGAAATATCGATTAAATTCGTTTGATAATTGTCTCCAGTTTACGATTAAAAAATTGAGGGAGCACAAAAATATTGCAAAACAAGAAGTTCTTGTCATGAAATTGATTTTTTGTTCGAACTTTCAGTAAATCTAGATAGAATTCCTCAATTTTTAGAAATTTCATCTCTTAGAACTTACAATCTACCTCAAAATTTCAAAAATTTTCATTTTTAACGATGTTTTTACAGGATGGTGAATCTCGATCGGTTACTCCTCGCGCACAAGAACTTTTCGCAATTCTTCAGCAACGAAACAATTTGGCCAAATACTTCGATAATAGCTTCCAAAATTTTTTGCCAGGTTAATCAGTTTACCTCTCACATAATTCCGAAACCCATTTTTTTCAGAGCCTCGAGTAGAAAGTCGTTTTTGCGATAAATGCGATCAGAAGTTGATGTGCACTTATTATCAGAAAAATGAGGAGAAGTTCGAGAAAACGAGAAATGTGAAGATGCGCGAATTTGCGGAAAAGGAGATGGAACATTTAGAAAAGCCGCATGCTGGTAGGGGTTTTGAATTTTTTTCTGGAGAAAGTTATTTTTTTAGAGTATGTGTCGAATTGGATTCGATGGATTTTAGCGGAGTGGAAATCGGAATATGAGCGGAATGATTCGAAGCCGAAAGATTTATGGTTGAAAAGTGTCAAAGAGAGGTGAATTTTTTTTTTAATTTATGAGTAAAAATATTCTTCTGAAAAAGTTATTATCAGTATTAATCCAATTCTAGATTTAAAATAAAAACATATATATATAAAATTTTCGATTGGTTCTTGGTTCTAAAAACCTGGAACTTCTGTCAGGTTTTTCAGTTCTAATGTTATTCAACTAGGAATCCAGTATATTTTTCAGACAAGTGATGTTTTTTTTGCAGACAGAATAATGGGACCTGCTATAGTACACTCTATCTTGAATCATGCGCAAATAACAAGATAATATTTACACCGAAAATCGAAATCTCCACTACCAAGACCAGAAAAGCCGAATTTCGACGTGGCGATGTTTGTGTTTTATCCAGTGATAAACAAATGGCCATCGGTATTGCGGTCATCACCAAAATTCATGAGAATACTGGAAAAGTCGAAGTCTCCTTTGACAAATCGCTCAAATCACCAGGACCATATTACCTGGACAAGTACACGAGTTCTAACAATTTCTCGACAATACTTGGCAATTTGACATATTTTATTGAAAACGATGAAATTGGAGGGCGATTGAGAAGTGTGTTGGTGGATTTAGTGGCGCCGAGAATCCCAAAAATTGAGGAATTACCGATGAATGTGAGGAGAATTATTGGTAAGGCCAAATTGAATAATGAGCAACGGTTGGCGGTGATAAATGCGTTGGTTATGGAGGATTATTTGATAGTGGAAGGATTACCTGGATCAGGTGAGAAATTTGGTTCATACAAATCGAGAACTCGAAAATTTTCCAAGTGCTTCGCTAGTTTTGAGTTTTTTCAATGAATTATCGAGAAGTTAGTGTGATGTCCAATGAAATTTATAGAATTTAAAGTTTGTACCAGCACATTTTACTGCAAACCGCGCTTGTTTGGTGCAAACCAAAACTATTTCAAACTTCAGACCAATTGTACACATCCACTACTCAATTTCTATTCGTACCATGTTTAATTATATTTTATTCAATTTTTTTCAGGTAAAACCACGCTTATCTCGGTTCTCATACAATGTCTCATCGCTACTGGAAAATCTGTACTACTCGCCGCTTTCACTCACTCAGCAGTTGATAATATTCTCACAAAACTAACCAAAGAAGTGAATGATGAAAAGATACTAAGACTTGGAAACTTATCATCGGTTAAGGAAGATATTCATAAACTAGCATTGGCGTCGAAAATCGAGAAAGTTGACAATGAATATGGAGAGGTGAAGAAGATATTGAAGAATACGGTAGGTTTAGCGATTTCAAAGTTTAATTTTTGTTAATTTATGGTTATTTTTTCAGCCAGTGGTTGCTTGCACTTGTCATCATGTTCCGCGTGAGCTTCTCTTCTCGTATCGAAATTTCGACGTGGTGATTGTTGATGAGGCGTCGATGGTGTTAGAGCCCCTGATTCTACCCGTATTGGCGACGAGTTCGAAGTTTGTACTAGTCGGGGATTGTAAGCAGTTGACACCTCTTGTTTTGTCGAAAAAAGCGAAGTAAGTATGATTTAAAAGAGTTGGTATAGCCATAAATGAAAAGATCCGTCATTGAGAAGCTATGTTTTTGAAAAAAGATGATATGAGTCCGAAAATCAAGTTCAGGACTGCTGTAAAAGCCGAAAATGCTTCAAAAAAAAAAATGTTTTATTTTGGAGTTAAAATTGTTTATTTTGGAGTTAAAATTGTAGTAAATCAGTATTTTTCGTTGATTCTCATTTTTAATGTCTATCTGAATGAGAAATCGGTTGATTTTGAAAGTTAGAACCCCTCACCCAAAAATCCGGAAAAGTTAGAAGTTCTAACTTACAACCCCTCACCAAAAAAATCCGGAGAAGTTAGAACCCCTCCTCTCGAAACGTAGCTTTTTTCTTGAAAATATATCTATCATATGAATTCGAGAATCAAGTTCTGGACCGCTGTAAAAACCGAAAATGCTTCAAAATATTTTTAAAAACTTATTTTGGAGTAAAAAACTGTAGTAAATCAGTATTTTTCGTTATTTCTCATGTGTTTTTAATGCCTACCTGAATAATAATCGATGTTACCATTTTTATGTATTATTATAGCAAAAAATAATTTTTTTCAGGAATGAAGGAGCTGATGTTTCAACAATGCAGAAACTTCAAAAAGAGCATCCGAAGATTGTGGTCTCGTTGACTTCGCAGTATCGAATGAATAGGTTAGACCAAACTTTGAATTCTAACCATTTTTTTCTCAAAATTTACAGTGAAATATCGAAATTATCAAGCAAGCTATTCTACGAAAATCGCCTCATTTGTGGCAACGAAATGGTATCGCGAAGCTGTTTGGAGAAAAGCGACGAATATTCGCTGAAATCGCCCATGGACGAAGATTTCCTCAAACGCGCTCTATCGCCGAAACTTGAAGATTCGGTGGTTTTCATCGATACGAATAGTGAGACAGATGAGAGTATGAAATGTGAGGATTTTGAGAATGGAGGATGTTTGAATAGAGGAGAGGCGATTATTGTTGAAAAGTTGTATACTTGTCTTATAGAGGTGAATATTTATAATTGATAAAATTGGAAAATTGTCGAAAAATGTAGAGAAAATTATATTTTTCAACATTTTTTGTCTATTTTCGCTCAAAAGTTCAAAAAAAAACATGAATGTCGAGATATGTGGAGAAAACTTCTATTTTTACCATTTTTGACGGTTCTGTATCGAAATTTACTTTAAACTTTTGAAAATATAGTAAAAATTTACAAAAATATACGCGCTTCATTGCATTTATTTACATTTTGCGACGTTTATCTGAATTTGTTGACCATTCTCTGAAAATTTTACTTTTTTAAAAAGAGAATTCAACCTTAGACACACTATCAGTTGCTAAACTTACGAGAAATTATCAAAATTTCCTTTTGTTCGCCGTTTTTTGAAAACAATGCCCCAATTTGTATAAATGACGAAAAAATATAAATTTCTTTGCATTTGTTGAAAAATATTCGAGAGCACACAGATAAATGAATTAAAGTCTCGATGCGCCTTTGAAAACCCCCATTTTGCAGAATGGTGTGAAACCCGAAGAAATTGGGATAATGTCAGCCTATCGACGACAAGTCGATTATATTCAACAACAATTGAATCGCCCCATTGAGGTAAACTTCTTCGTAATTCGAAGGGGATAATTTGAAAAAAAAAAACATGAGTGATTGACAGGTGAACACGATCGATTCGTATCAAGGACGAGAGAAGCGGGTGATTATTTGGACAATTACTTGGACTAACAACTCGTCAAAGGTATATGATGGGAGAAATTGGGTAATTGGGAGTTTGATGTGGGAAAATGGGTATATGGGTTGATGAATTTGGGACAGAGAACGGGAATTTGAATTTTTAAAAATGCATTTTATTTTACTTTAGAAACCGGGTAAACTTTTAAAAGTCTACGTTGAACATTTCACCCCAAAGGTTCCTAAGTTTTCACCTATTTTAGGTCCAAAACTGACTCAGAAAATAGGCTATTGGGTATGGCGATCATCATGGTGACGTTCATTTTTCACCAAAAATGAACTTTCTAAAACTGGGTGTAAAATGGTGAAAACTTGGATAAAGTGCCGTATTTTGCAAAATAAACATCACCACGATGTTCGCCATATTCGAGAACCTTTGGTTTAAAAATTCCAATATATATTTCAAGAAGTTCATGTTATGTAGGGGGTTTCAACTTTTTGGATGGGAGGGGTTTCAACTTCAGAAAATCAGCTAATTAATCAATTGGCTAGGCACAAAAATGAAAATCAACGAGAAAATCTGGTTCACTACTCGAAAATGGGTCCCATTTTTCAGAAAAAAAAACGTTTTTGAAGTGAGAGGTTCTAACTTTTTTTGAGATTTTTCTGGTCGGAGGGGTTCTAACTTTGTTTCACAAAGACCACACTAACCCTAATGATTCCTCTTTTCAGAAATCCGAATTACTTCGAGACGAGCGACGTGTAAATGTGGCGTTGACACGTGGCAAACAGAAGCTTATCATCATCGGATGTCGAAAGAGTTGTGATCAGATTCCGATTCTTTATCGCCTCAATGATTTGATGAACAAACAGAATATTATGGGTATTTGAATAGGTATTTATCGATTTATTTATGCTGTGGATAAAATATTAGCTTTGGTTGCACTGGAATTGTCTGAAGAAGTTGGTCAAACGCGGCAAACCGTTGGTTCCGACCTGCAACATGGTGGGTCTTTTTTAAAGGAACATACAGTACTCACCCTTGACCTTGAAAGTTTGGTAGGAATTAGTGAAAACACTGAAAAATACGAGAAAAATCAAAAGGTGTAGAAAAAGTTTCATTTTCGAAGTGAAAAGTGACAAAACACTTATCACCTTTGTTGAATCGGCGAGTTTTTTGTTTGTTTTGAGCATCACGATTGAGTTGACAGGGAATTAGTGATAGATTTGGGTTTTGTTTTTAAAAAAAAATCGACTTTTTTGATACAAATCTTCATTTCACACGGTATACAATAATTAAAAATGTAAAAAAAGTTTCGAAAAAAATGCACACAAAAATGACTAGTCACTTTTTGTTTTTCATGATGATAATGAAAAAAAGAAAACATTCGCGCAGCAAACAATCAATAACTCTAGTAATATATATTTAAAAGTACCCTGAAATACATAGAGACGAAAAAGAAGAAAAAGACTACTGTAGGCAGGAATATTATCAGATTTAAAATGGAGTTTTTCTTTGGCGATTATTGGTCCACTACGGCGGCTTCTTCCTCTTCTTCTACTTCGAATTTCATTTTTTTACAACTTGGCGGCGATTCGTTTTCGTCTTCGTTTTGGGCTGGAGAAGTCTGAAAGAAATAGTGTGAGAATTGGAGAGAGGCAGAGAAAAATGGAGGGTTTTGTGGATAGGTACATTATGATCACTGTAGGAATAGTAAGAACATGTATATTGAATTGTCAAGCAACCAGGCCTTGACCGAGAATTTTATCTGTCAAGCAGCCACTCCTTGATGAGAGATTTAGCTGTCAAGCATCCGCGCCTTTATCAACAATTTCTGTCTCAAGCAGCTACGCCTTGACCGAGAACTTTATCTATCAAGCAGCCAGGCTTTTATCAACAATTTTTGTGTCAAGCAACCACGCCTTGACCAAAACATTTATCTATCAAGCAGCCAGGCTTTGATCAACAATTTCTGTCTCAAGCAGCTACGCCTTAACCGATAGTTTTAGCTGTCAAGCAAGCCTTGACCGAAAATTTTGAGAATTCATAAAATTCAAGATTTTAAAGGTATTTTTTGGTCTGAATAAGATTCCCCTAAAATTCATGATATACTTTTTGAATATTCTAAAAAAATTCAACAATTCAAAATTTAAAAGCGCCAAACTTTAAAATTTGAAAATTATACATATGTTTGGAGTTCAATAGTTGTTAAAATTTCAGGTTTAACTGAGAGCAAAACTTGAAAAGTTCAACAAACATGATTTTTTGGTGCCAAACTTGAAACTTTGAATTTTGGAGTATTTATTGCCAGGTTTTTCCCCAATTTGTCCATTGCTTTTCAAAAATTCTGCCCCCCCCCCCACATCATCCATATCCTATTCTAGTTCAAGTACCTACTTGCCTAATCCAAATATACAGTAATCAATCACCCCCGGTCCGTCCCTCTTCATCTTTTCTATGCGAGAAGAAGATATTACACAACCTCATTAGCACAGAATCTCATTTGATGTTGTGCCGACGAATCACACCTGTCTCCAACATTTTCGAATATTTTTTTTTTTCGCGACTCCCACTTACCGATGAGGTTAGAATACATGATTGGGTGCGGATGATGTCGAAGCACATTTGACATTTTGGACGATCGTAGCTGGACATGATGATGCCGTAGGCGCAGGGTTGCTGGAAATAGGTGATATTGTAGAGGTGGTCTATGTCCGCACCCCCCCCCCCCTCTTTAAGGGGCCCTACGGGCTCGTCTACAGTACACTACCGTACCTGACACGATGTGCACTTCATCATACTGTTAAAATCGTCGTCCATCTTCTTTGTATCGGGTGATTCGCTGGAGCCGGTCTCGTCGTTCGATTGTCGACTGAACGGTGTCAAACAGTCGCGAATCATTGTTGTTGTGGTGGTGTTGGTGGCGCGTTTCACTGTAAATTTGATGTCTTGAAGGAATTCTGATGTCAAAATTGGATTCTACGGGTTGGAGAACCCCCTGGACCCAAAAGCGGTTCTTTGAGGTGGTTCTTAAACCTCTCTTTTGAAGTCTTCAAGGCGTTCTGATGTCAGAATCGGATTCTACAGGTTGAAGAACCCCACAGGGCCAAGAATGGGGTTTCGACATGGTCCTGAAACTTTTTTTTTGAAGACTTCAAGGGATTCTGATGTCAAAATCGGATTCTACGAGTTGGAGAACCCCCTAGACCCAAAATGGGACCCTTTAATACCCCTTAAAACTCACAAATCTGTCGCTTCTGTTGATTATTACGGATACGCAACAGCTCATTCTCTCGCTTATGCTGAACTTGCTCAAAACTCGCCGACGAGCTGCACCCATCGCGAACACTTCGAATATGACCGATCAGTTTCAGCTTCTCCTCCTCGATATGGGCGGTCCATTGCGATTCGGCGAGTTTTTCGCCGCACGCCGGACACGTCGCGAATCCATCCTCGTCGAGAATCATGGTTTCTGAATTGAGAAATTGGAGTCTAGGAAAGAAGGGCTAGGGGGCCCGAAGGGCGGGGGGTCGGCGGGGGTCTCCCCCGCCAACATGCCAAGAATTTACTGGATTTTGAGGGAGTTGGCGGGGGAGAACCCCGCCGGTCCTCCCCCCTCCCCCTTTAACTATACTCCGTTCTTGCCTCAATCAAAATGATGACCTCTATCTAGTTTTACGACTATTTGCATTCTTCTATTCATTCATTGGCCGAAATCAATTTCGGGCATATATACAAGAGAACAAGTAGTCTTCTTCTTCTTCTTGTTTCGTCATAAATTAGCATAAGTACACACACCTGAGAAAGTGGCCATCCATTTCTTTGTCGGCGGCACGGCCGTACAAAAGCGACCACATTTATATCGTTTTATAATTAAGTTAGTGTGCTCCTTTAAGATGGTGAGAGGTTCATGTCCCTTTAAAATAACACTCTCTCACTTGCCTGCAAATTTTGAGATAAGATCAAGTTATCCAGTATTCTATTATTTTTATTACTCTTCTCCTACTAATGTATATATATATATATAGTTGATGATAAATTGGTGCTAATTGTTCAAAGGCGGCCCGCCACCCAATCCCAACAACATGATTAATTGATTTGACGCCTCCTGTCCCTCCTGTCACAACATTAATCGACATTGACGACACCAATTGGTGGTGGTTTTTGAAAAAAAGGAAGAAAGTGGGGCGCCGGAAGTGGGAGATTGTGTTCGAAAGTGTTGCAGCGCTTGGAAGAGGGAGGCGTGGAAGAGTGGTAGAGCTCTGGATTCAAGTGTGAAGGGTCAGGGGATCGATGCCGGATGTGGGCGGACATTTTTTTTTAAACTTTTTCTTTCAAATTGTTGCAGCGCTTAAAATATGTATGCGTGGAAGAGTGGTAGGGCTCTGGTTTCACAAGCAGAAGGTCAGGGGATCGATGTCGCATGTGGGCGAATTTTTTCTCTTTTTTTTTTAGTTTTGACAGTTTTCTGGTCTTCCTTTGATAAACTACCGGTTCATAACAATTGAAAAATGTGCCAAAAATTTTTTTGCATTTGATTTTTCAAAAAAGCTTGGATATCTTAAGCGCTCAGACATGGGTTACGTGGTGTATCGGTAGCGCGCTGGTTTCAAGAGCGGAGGGTTGGTGGTTCGAACCCATGTACTGACGAAGCTTTTTTTTTTCTCATCATTATTTGATAGTTTTTCCGGTCCCCACGAATCTTATAAACAAGGAAGGATCTCGAAAACTAGGCAAACCCATAAAAAAGGTGTCAAATGAGCAAAACAAACGCGCGATCTCATTCGCAGATGGATTTTATGACTTTGTCTCTGGCTTGTGCTCTTCTTCTCATCATCCTCATAAATTAAATAATAGATGTACATGTTTGTTTTGTTATTGTGTCTTGTTATATTATTATGATGGGGGGTGATAAAATAAAATTCATCTCGCTAATCCCGATGGGAGAGAGGTTTGTGAGAAAGGACCTTTTTATTAGCCTGAGAGATGTTCTATCAAAAAGAGGTCAAATGTGAACAGGAAATTTGAATTCTCTTCCCCATCTCTAGCTGAAAAAAAAAGAATTTGTGCATGTGTGTTTTTTTTCTTTTCAACTATATATGACTAGTCATATTTCATTTTGTGTTGGCGCACCCAGCGCCCCCCAAATGTTCCCAGTCCACTAATAAAACACTTGTGGTGGTGTTGGCGCCAGTGAGAAATTGGCAAACACAAAAAAGTTTAGAGGAAATGCGCGAAGAAAGAAGCGAAAAAAAGAAGAAGTTTTGACGGCTTAATTGAAAAATTGTCTAGTGTTTTGATGTTCGCCGACACCCGGCGATCTCCAGGGAGCGTGAGATATATAAAGGAAAAACAATGGTAGTGCACCATTAGCGAGCGTAGCTCAGGCGGGAACGCGTGCGACTTTCCTTCAGCTGGTGGCGAGTTCGATTCCCTCAGATGACGAAATCTTTTTTTTTTTCTTTTTTAATAATTTCCAGTTCCAGCATGCATTGTAGTACTTCTGAATACGTATGAATACAAATTACGTAACAGGAGAACCTTTCATGAAATGAACACCTGCACTCACTAGTCCCCGTATTGAAATTTTTTCAAAAGAAAAACGAAAAGAAAAAGGAGACCAAGTTAAGTTTGTGGTGTATAAACTTGTTGCTATTGTTATTTAAATCAACAATGAATGTTTGTCCTTCTTCAACTACAGTATCTGTCTCTATCTTATGGGAAAGAGTAGAGAGACGAGGAGTCAGTGTCATAAAACATCATGAGATGGGGAAAGATGGAATGAAAATTGGAAAAAGGTGGGAGTTTAAAGGCGCATGAGAGGGTTACCAACTTTAGAGGTGCTCTAGAGGGTTTTTAACTCTAAAGGAGCATTATAGGGTTACAAACTTCAACAGGTAATTAAAGAGTTATTAACTCTAAATAATCACAAGGGGGTTATTAACTTTAAAGGGACATGACCGGTTAACTAACTTCAGAGGTGCTCTAGAGGGTTATTAACTCTAACAGGTCATTAGAGGGGTATTAACTTAAAAGGAGAATTTTAGGGTTACTAACGTTAGCGGGTTGTTTAAGGGTTATTAACTTTAAATGGGCTCTAGAGGGTTGTTAACTTTATAGGAGCGTACAAGGGTTACGAACATTAAAGGAGCATACTAACTAGCTAAAGTTTCTTCCCCCCCCCCCCAATGTCCCTTTAAACGGGGCAATATGTTCTCCCACTATCTTCCACTTTTCAACGAGGTCATTGTCGATGAATCGTGACCGGAAGTTAGACGGTCCGGAGATCCTAATTGCTTTTCTCTGGCTGGTTGGTGTGAACACAAGAAAGAGTACTGTAGTGTCAGTTCCACATGAACAGTTCTTGTTTAGTTAGTACCCCCCCCCCATCCTCCGAAGAACTTACTCTTAGTCACGTTATTCTGTTGCGTTGTTGGTGATTCACTGCGCGACGACGCCTGATCCGAATTCACGGGTGATGTGCCAGCACTGAGCCGCGCATGAGCTGCCGCAGCATGCTGCGCAGCGGCAGCTTGCGCTTGCGCCGCAGCCATTTGAATAAAATGCGCCTGCACCAGATTCTGATAGGCTTGCTGAAGATTTTGCGGGAAGATTTGCTGCTGCATTGACGGCGGCGGCGGGAAGACGTTGTGATGGTGGTGGGTGGAGGAGGGTGATGAGGTGGCGACGGTGCAGAATGGCGAGGGTGTGGCGAAGGGGTAGGGACCGGTGGGGCCTAGGCCTACCGGTAGACCGCCTGGTCGTGTCGATTTGTCGTCCATGCCTGGAAATGGAACTGAATTTGAGACATGTTGAACTCGTTTGAAATGATGGGTTAGTCTCAGTGAGTGACTATGAGAAAGTGAGAGACGCAGAGATGTTTGAAAATGATACATCACATGAACAACTAGAAGGGACTCATGTTATATAACTAGAGTCAAAAATATCTGGACTAGGAATCGATGATCTTATGGGTAAAATAGAGACACAGACAACTAGAGATGAGAGAGAGCGAGAGATAGAGAGACAGACAGTAGCTACATGTGCTAGAGACTTAGAGATGCAGACATTGAGAGATGTGTTAGAGATCGGTAGGTTTCAAGAGACGCCGTATGACAAAGAGGAGACATAGACAACGAGAGATAAGAGAGATAGGTATGCATCTAGAGACATAGACATTCAGAGAAACTCTAGAGAAGTAGGAGAGACGCAGACAATTAGAGATCAGATGGATATGTAAGGAGCTAGAGGCACAGAGAGTTAGAGATGTTCTAGAGATCTATAGGGTTCAAGAGACGCAGACAACTAGAGAAGCTGAGAGACATAGAAAACCAGAGACAAGGTAAACACGTAGAATGTTAGAGAAACAGACAGCTAGAGACAGCTAGGTTCCTAGAGACGAAGGATGTCAGAGAGAAGAAGCAGACAACCAGAGATTTGATAGACATGTAGGAAACTAGAGACACAGAGAGTTAGAGATGTTCTAGAGATCTATAGGGTTCAAGAGACGCAGACAACTAGAGAAGCTGAGAGACATAGAAAACCAGAGACAAGGTAAACACGTAGAATGTTAGAGAAACAGACAGCTAGAGATCTCTAGGTTCCTAGAGACGAAGGATGTCAGAGAGAAGAAGCAGACAACCAGAGATTTGATAGACATGTAGGAAACTAGAGACACAGACGGTTAGAGATGTTCTAGAGATCTATAAGATTGAAGAGATGCAGACAACAGAGATAGGTAATGCAGCTAGAGACACAGACAACAAGAGATGAAATAGATATGTAGAGAGCTAGAGACGCAGACATTCAGAGAAGTTCTAGAGAAGTAAAAGAGACACATGTGAAATCAGCTAATCTAAGTACTTTGTCAATCTTATAAAGTACTTCATGTCTAGCTAACTCTAGGTACCTGTTCCAGACAACTTCTAATCTCATATACAACACCTGCGCATGTCAAAAAGTCAACATACTGACATATTGAAGAAGTGTATCTCCCACATGCACCACAATGAAGATTAGTACGAGTGGAGTTAATGATGTGTGTGACAACTTTTTCAAAAAAAAAAATGACTGGACTCCTACAGTACACACACACATATACACGAAGAAGAAGGAGAAGAAGCATCTAACAGCAGCATGAAAAAGAAAAAACGAGCGCTCATAACAAACTTGGAGGCGAGATAGTGTTAAGAAGAGACGAATATGTATGTTTGTATGTATGTGTGTGTCTCTATTTCATCGTACTAACCGCCATCACCATCTTCATCATCACAACATTATCAACAACATTATCAATTTGTAACGGGAGCGAAGACAGAGGGAGCTGTCGTTTTTTTATGATTCGCCGAAAATGTTTCGGCGTCGTAAAAGAAAAAAGGAAAAAAAAAAGAATTTGAATAGTGTGGGGGTTGAACTCGCGTCTCGTGAGTGATACGCACGTGTGTTAACCAGTATGTCATACGTGTCGTTGCAGACTGTGTGTTGAATTGCCTACATTATTTCGATGGCGGCGCTGATGAGAGCGTTAGAGATCTATATTATACATATTTAACTAACTGTCTTAATTGTGAGTTTTAGAGAAGCAGAGAGCTCGTAATAGTGTGAGAATTCGAGAGACGCAGACAATTACGTGAAAAAAAGAAAAAAGTATATATATATATAAAAGAGCTACAAACTAGTGTAATTCGAAAAAATGAGACAACCAAACCAAAAAGTCATTTTTCGCCACAAAATGAGAACGAAATGAAAAGAGGGGGAAAGAGAGAGGACTGTAATGTTTTGATTTCTTTTGGTTCTTCTCTTTTTTTCAGATCTCATTTATATTTCTTTTTCTGTGTCTCTTTATAACATCTATCAGGATTTATCAAGGAACGAGAGGCGATGATAAGAACATGGAAATTTAGCGTGCGTGGAAATGAGCTAGCGTGTCATAGTGGTCTAGGGCGCTGCAACGGGGTGTGAGAGGGTCGTGGGTTCGATCCCCGCTCATGGCGAAATATTTTTCTTTTTTTTGTTTAAATTTTTTTTTGACTCACCTGCCGGAAGTAATGGTCGTTGTGGAAGTGACATGTTTATTTTCTCTTTCTCTGTAATTCATAACACATATCAATCAGTCAAAAAAAAATTGTGTGAGAAGAAGAAAATTGGGAGAAAGAAGACCCTCTAACAAAAATGAGTCATGAGCGTTTCTTCTTCCATTTTCTTTCTCCCAAAAAAAAATATTCTAGGAAACGAAACGAACTCGAAATCGAATTTCTAAAACAACGAAAAAAATCAAGAGAGCGCGAGAAGTGATCCTCTACGAATGGACACCCGAAAGGGGGCGGAGCCTCTACAGTAGTAAAAAGAAGGGAGAAGAAGTGTGGCGATAAGTGGGCGGAGTCATCGGGGCGAAGATTTAAAGGGTCTATAAAGATGTCAAGGAAAAAAAAAATACATTTTGGACCAGCAGAAGGTACTGTTGTATAAGGAAATAGTAACAATACAATAAGGTACCAACTATAAGCTCTATCAAGATTTCTCAAGGAGCGAGAGACGATGATAATAAAATGGTAATTTAGGCTGCATTAAAATAAGTTACTAAGAAGGTACTGTTGAAGGTACTGTTGTATAAGGAAATAGTAACAATACAATAAGGTACCAACTATAAGCTCTATCAAGATTTCTCAAGGAGCGAGAGACGATGATAATAAAATGGTAATTTAGGCTGCATTAAAATAAGTTAGCGTGGCCAAGAGGTCTACGGCGCTGCAACGAAGTTTGTGCTTCGTTTTGTAGGTCGTGGGTTCGAACCCCGCATACGACAGGATTTTTTTCTTTTTTTTTGTTTTCTACTGACATTTAGAAAAAAATAGTAGATGAGCAATTATTAGGAGCCCTTACAAATTGTATACACATAGAGACAGAAATATGTGTGTATTCAGATGAGTCACTTGCATCGTGTCATACACAAATTAACTTTTTTTTTTTGTTTAGATGACTTTTTTGAATGGTGAACTTTAAGTTTTTGGTTGGTTGGATGCTTAAAAGGGATCTTCTTCTTCTTCTTTGCCACCGTAGTCTTGGTAGGAATTTAATTAGATTTTTTATTTGTCTTCGTCTTCTTCTTCTCAGGCCCTAAACATACTAGTAAATGAGAAAAATAAAATAAAACTTTTTTTTCTGAAGTCACCGAAATAGTGTGGGCAATATGACCGTTGATCTGCAACGAACTGCTTGGTATATTGGATAACACACGCGCGCCATGTGCGGAAGGTCACGAGTTCGATTCCGCATGTGGGCGAAATTTTTTTCTTTTTTCTCTTTTCAAAGAATTAAGTTAAAACTTAAACTACCGTACTCGCTCCCTTTAAATTTCCCTTTCAAATAGTTGGTTGGTTCCCATGTAATTCTCGTCAAAATATTGTCATCGTTTTTTTCCCTCCCTCCATTCCGATCGGGTAACCTCAACACTTATAATTAGCCACTTTTTAGGTACTGTAAGGCGCCGAAAAATGAGGAAAGAAGAGAAGAAGAAGAAAGTTTGCCGACAATACCACATTTAACCGTTTAATTTGGCGCATTTTGTTGACAGGTTTTTTTTCGCGCTTCCTTTAAGGTGAATGAGAAGGTTACAGGAAGCTAAATAATGTAGGCAATCTCAGCTAGGCGCCGCAACAACGCGGTTGGCGGTGTGGATAACACGTGTGCGTGTAGTGCAAAAGGTTAGGGGATCGAACCCCATAGAGGGCAAGATTTTTTTATTTATAAAGGATGTGCGTATTTTTGATGTTTGTCGAGGTTTCCCTTCTCCACAGCGGTTCGAATCAATTCCCGATCACAGATTATCATATTATTCAGCTTCCCATCAACAAAGTCGTTATACTCGCTGATCAGCGCGATGGTAAACGGCGCGGATTGCAGATAAGCATCAGATCTAGATTCGGCATCCCAGATGAGTTGAGCCAACAACTCGAACTCGGATGGTGTTGAATGGTGGGAGCTGAACTGGTATTGGGCGATGTAGGCGTCAATTTTGGCGCACATTTCGATTGATTGAGCGGGTGTGACTTCGGGAAACCATTCGCGAGTTCGACAAATCCCGTGAGCAATCATGTCGTCGTAGATTTTACGCATCCCTGGAAAAATGAATGGGGGAGTGGTGTTACTGTAAAAATGACCACAGGGTACTGTAGATATGTTCTAGGTGTACTGTAATAAGCTAAAGGTTGAATGGATTAATGTATCCAGTTTTTCAATTGGACTATCCGAATATTACTTTATCAAAGTCTAAGAAGTTTACTGTAGAAAGTACTGTAGGTTTGAGGGTTACTGTACCTAAGATTACTGTGGTTTTCAATTGAGGGAGGTGTACTGTATCTAATTGTAAGTTTATAAGATAATGCAGAACAACAAATAATTTCTATCAAGGTTAACCCTTCATAATGACATTTTAAAGTACAGTAGCTAGGTTCAAGGGATACTGTAGGCTTCAGGATTACTGTACCTAAGTCTACAGTACTATTAGATTAGGGTGTACTGTACCTAAGTTCAGAGCATACTGTAGGACACAAAATATCTGGGTACCAGTTGAAAACAGCTTGATATAGGCTCTATCAAGGTTAAAAATAGTACTGTGTGAAGGCTCAAGGATTACTGTAGGCTTGAGGATTACTGTACCTAAGTCTACAGTACTATTAGATTAGGGTATACTGTACCTGAGTTCAGAGCATACTGTAGGACACAAAATATCTGGGTACCAGTTGAAAACAGCTTGATATAGGCTCTATCAAGGTTAAAAATAGTATTGTGTGAAGGCTCAAGGGTTACTGTAGGCTTCAGGATTACTGTACCTAAGTCTACAGTACTATTAGATTAGGGTATACTGTACCTGAGTTCAGAGCATACTGTAGGACACAAAATATCTGAGTAACAGTTAAAAACAGCTTGATATAGGCTCTATCAAGGTTAAAAATAGTACTGTGTGAAGGCTCAAGGGTTACTGTAGGCTTGAGGATTACTGTACCTGAGTCTACAGTACTTTTAGATTAGGGTTTACTGTACCTGAGTTCAGAGCATACTGTAGGACACAAAATATCTGGGTACCAGTTGAAAACAGCTTGATATAGGCTCTATCAAAGTTAAAAATAGTACTGTAGCAAGGTTAATGGGTTACTGTAGGATCTAGGGTTACTGTACCTAAGATTACTGTAGTTTTCAGTTGAGAGGTGTACTGTAACTGAACATCCAGAACACAAAATATCTGCATAACAAATTTCGAAAACTGTTGAACATAGGCTCTATGAAGGGTGATAATAGTATTGTAGAAAGGTCCATGGGTTACTGTAGGCTCATGGGTTACTGTACCCAAGCTTACTGTAGTTTTCAAGTGAGAGAGGTGTACTGTATCTAAGTTCATAATCTAAAACACAGTTAAATGTTTTTAAAGTCTTACACAGGCTATCACAAACTTCATAATAGTACTGTAGAAAGGTTTGAAAGGAACTGTAGCTCATCTCCCTTATCACAAAACTACAGTAATCAACTTACTATCCCCAAAAAACAATGTTTGATCTGGCACAAATGGTGCCAAATTCAATGATTTTTGGTGATCGATCAATTTCTCTAGCCGATTCTTCAACTCTGGATACCATTCTTGATGATGATGTAAAAGGTTCCACAAAGTTTCCACCAATGCAGCTGACAACCTTTTTGGCACCTCAATACGTGGCAAATCGAGACCCTAAAATTGTTGTATTTAGATGCGCCTTTAAGATACTTTGCTCACCTGTAGACCTCTGACCATCATCGCCGCCGATTCGGTATAATTTTTGGGGAAGTAGCCACCCTCGAGAACTGCAAGAGTTCGACCGGGACAAATTTCGGCAAGAAGCCGAGCCAAATGACCGTAACCGTGAGCTTTGACACCTTGACCAACTGAGCCCATAATGTCGTAGTAGCCGGCATCGAAACCGGCCGAGATTATGATTAGCTGGAAAAAATGGCTGTAACTCGGCGAGTTTTTATTATTTTGAAGATTTAGATAGACCGTTGGAATGAGCGTGAAATTTGAAAAAGGATGATATTGAACACAGTATCTTAAAGTGATTTACAGTAACCCTACAGTAGCTTCAAAAAACTCTTCAGGTTCCAGCTGTAGAATGCAATGTAGAATGCTCTTTCAGGGCTCATAACTCAGTCAGTTTTCAATATTTTTCAGATTTAGTCAAATCATTGGAACCAGCGTAAAATTCTGATCAAAATGATATATAATACATCAATCAATAGTAATCTACAGTAAGGCTACAGTAGCTCCAAGAAACACACATCAGGTTCAAGATTTCGGAGAGCATGTATAGATATATCTTTTAGGGTCCATAACTTGACCAGTTTTCAGTGTTTTTGAGAACTGAATATACTATCAGATTAAGCGTAAAATTTTCAACAAGATGAAGTATGAAGCATATACCTACAGTACCCTACAGGTAGGCTACAGTACCTCCAAGAAACACACATCAGGTTCAAGATGTCGGAGAATATAGATATATCTTTTAGAGCCCATAACTCGGTTAGTTATCGATATTTTTGAGATTTGAATATACCATTAGACTCAGCGTAAAATTTGGAACAATTTGATGTATAACACTATAATCTACAGGAACCTACAGTAAGAATACAGTAGCTCCCAAAATCATCAAACTTATTCATGAATAAGTATGACTCTTTCAGGGATCATAACTCGATTAGTTTTGTATATTTCAAAGATTTAGATATATCATCAGAATCAGCGTAAAATTTCGAACAAAATTATATATAATACAAAAAGATACAGTAACCTACAGTAAGACTACAGTAGCTCCCAAAATCATTCAAATTTCATGAATAAGTATGACTCTTTCAGGGATCATAACTCGATTAGTTTTGTATATTTCAAAGATTTAGATATATCATCAGAATCAGCGTAAAATTTTGAACATAATGATATATAATACAATAAGATACAGTAAGACTACAGTAACCCACCTCAGGTCCAAATTGTCTCAATTGAGGTAGAACGACATGATGAAAAATGCCAACATAATCAGCTTCAGTGTTCATTGAACCATTTAAAGGGACAAACAGGGTATTAGCTGGAAAGTACTAGATTACTGTAGGTTATCAGGTTACTGTACTTACGATTACACGTGGCGTAGTCGAATTCTCTCGTAAATGGCCAGAAGGCGCCGTGATGATGAGCGTGGATTGAGGTCAGATGGATTCGTGGATCATTTTTGACCGATTCTGAAGTGCCGTTGCCAGCGTGGTAATCGAAGTCGACGATTGCTACCTGGAAAATGACAAAGATTACTGTAGGTTTTGGCGCCGAGTTTTGACACAGGGGATTTTTGGCGGCAAAGGTTTTTCGGTTTTTTAAATTTAAATTTTGGCGGTAAAAAAATTATATTCAAATTTTTGGCGGCACAATTTTTGAATTTAAAATTTTGGGGGTGAAATTTTTAAGCAAAAATCTTTGAGCTGTTTTTTTAATTTAAATTTTTGGGGGTTAAATTTTGAAATTCAAATTTTGGCGAAAGAAAATTTTAAAAATTCAAATCGTTGGCGGGAAAACTTTGGTAGCAAAGTGTTCAAATTCGAATTTTAGACACGTGGAATTTTGAAGGGAAATTTTAAATTTCAAATTTTGGCGGCGAAACTTTAAAATTTAAATTTTTGATGAGCTGTTTTTTAAAGTTCAAATTAAAATTTTTTAAATTGAAGTTTTGGCGGTAAAAATTTTAAAATTCAAATTTTGGCGGCTAAATTTTAAAATTCAAATTTTTGGCGGGAAAATGTTAGAATTTAAATTTTTGCGTTAAAAATTTTAAATCCAAATTTTGGCGGTAAAAATTTTTAAATTTTAATTTTGGCGGTCATAATTTTAAATTCAAATTTTGGCGGGCAAATGTTAGAATTTAAATTTTTGGCGGCACAATTTTTAAATTCAAATTTTGACACGTCGATTTTTGGCGGCGAATTTTTTAATTTTCAATTTAAAATTTTGAGACGTGGCTTTTTGACCGCCAAGTATTCATATTCAAATTTTGACACATGAAATTTTTGCGCCAAAACTATAATTCAAGAATTATTCACCTTTTTCATGTCCAAACACTCCAAAGCATATTTCGCGCCAATCGCCGCATTATTAAAGATACAGTAACCCCTTGGCGTTTTTCCATACGAATGGTGTCCAGGCGGTCGAATAATCGCGAATCCATTATGAATCCTTCCCTCATGCACCGCCTTCACCATCTCAATCGTTGCACCCGCAGCCACCCTTGCAGACACCATTGTCTTCTCACAAGTCCACAGAATCTCCTTATCTCTACAGTATTCTTCGCATTTTTCAGCCGTTTCAAGGGACTCAATCTCTTCTATGAGTTGCTTGGGGTGATTGAGCATCAATTCTTCATCGGTTGCTTCGCGAGCTTCGATTTTAGTAGAGAGTTTGGTGTCAAGAAGACCTTCGCCAAGAAGTTTTTCATAGATTAGACGGATTCTTTGTGGGTTCTCGGCCATGGTTTTGTCATAGGAGCACTCGTGGAGCAACATTCGGGTATCATAGGCATAGCCGAAAGGTGCAAGCAGGGTGCTGGAAGTTGGGTTATTGTTATTTGCTATTTATCGAGCAGCCACCCCTTGACAAAGTTTCATTTGTCAAGGAGCCACTCCTTGGTAGAGAAAACGCTGTCAAGCAGCCAACCCTTGAAAGACAGAATGGTGACAAGTAGCCGCGCCTTGACTGAAAAAATGATGTCAAGCAGCCATCCCTTGACAGAGAGATAGCTGTCAAACAGCACCTCCTTGACGCCAAGAGTGCTATCAAACAGCCGCTCCTTGACATAAACATAGCTGTCAAGCAGCCAACCCTTGAAAGACAGAATGGTGACAAGTAGCCGCGCCTTGACTGAAAGAATGATGTCAAGCAGCCATCCCTTGACAGAGAGATAGCTGTCAAACAGCACCTCCTTGACGCCAAGAGTGCTATCAAACAGCCGCTCCTTGACATAGACATAGCTGTCAAGTAGCCACCCCTTGACAATGAGATTGCTGTCAAGCAGCCATCCCTACACAGAAAAATGACTTTAAGCAGCCACTCCTTGACAGACAAAGTGGTGTCAAGGAGGCTCTTCCTGACGCCAAAACTGCTGTCAAGCAGCCACTCCTTAACAGAGAAATAGCTGTCAAGTAGCCACCCCTTGACAAAGAGATCGTTGTCAAGCAGTCCATCCCATGACAGAGAGATTGCTGTCTATCTAGTAGCCACCCCTAGACAGAAAAATAGATTTTAAGCAGCCACTCCTTGACAGACAAAGTGGTGTCAAGGAGGCTCTTCCTGACGCCAAAACTGCTGTCAAGCAGCCACTCCTTAACAGAGAAACAGCTGTCAAGTAGCCACCCCTTGACAAAGAGATCGTTGTCAAGCAGTCCATCCCATGACAGAGAGATTGCTGTCTAGTAGCCACCCCTAGACAGAAAAATAGATTTTAAGCAGCCACTCCTTAACAGAGAAAGTGGTGTCAAGGAGGCTCTTCCTGACGCCAAAACTGCTGTCAAGCAGCCACTCCTTAACAGAGAAATAGCTGTCAAGTAGCCACCCCTTGACAAAGAGATCGTTGTCAAGCAGTCCATCCCATGACAGAGAGATTGCTGTCTATCTAGTAGCCACCCCTAGACAGAAAAATAGATTTTAAGCAGCCACTCCTTGACAGACAAAGTGGTGTCAAGGAGGCTCTTCCTGACGCCAAAACTGCTGTCAAGCAGCCACTCCTTAACAGAGAAATAGCTGTCAAGTAGCCACCCCTTGACAAAGAGATCGTTGTCAAGCAGTCCATCCCATGACAGAGAGATTGCTGTCTAGTAGCCACCCCTAGACAGAAAAATAGATTTTAAGCAGCCACTCCTTAACAGAGAAATAGCTGTCAAGTAGCCACCCCTTGACAAAGAGATCGTTGTCAAGCAGTCCATCCCATGACAGAGAGATTGCTGTCTAGTAGCCACCCCTAGACAGAAAAATAGATTTTAAGCAGCCACTCCTTGACGCCAAGACTGCTGTCAAGCAGCCACCCCTAGACAGAAAAATAGATTTTAAGCAGCCACTCCTTGACAGACAAAGTGGTGTCAAGGAGGCTCTTCCTGACGCCAAAACTGCTGTCAAACAGCCACTCCTTAACAGAGAAATAGCTGTCAAATAGCCACCCCTTGACAAAGAGATCGTTGTCAAGCAGTCCATCCCATGACAGAGAGATTGCTGTCTAGTAGCCATCCCTAGACAGAAAAATAGATTTCAAGCAGCCACTCCTTGACGCCAAGACTGCTGTCAAGCAGCCATCCCTTGACAGAAAACTACCAGTATATTTTTAAATCTGATTTTTTCAAACTAACCTGTCATCATTCCTCGCCTTCTTTACCTCCGAATAAAAACCATTCTTCGATGTTATCCTTTTCATCGCAACAAACACAAAACTAAATAAATGAACAACATTGTCATTATCAAATTACACTTTTTCGTTAGGTACACACATAGTTGTGTCATTTCTAATCAATCATGTATTTTTTGTATATGACAACCTCCATGTTCGATTTCAAAGAAAAAATGTTCAAAAGATTGGTAAGAAGATGAAAAATTGTAATTTGAATTTTAGGATACAAAAACAGCATATTTTTAGACCGAAAATATGACTGTTTAACCGCTTTTTTTAAAACTTGAAATTTTTGAAAAGGTTTTTAATGACAAAGGTAGAAATCCACGTTTCAGAATTTCTAAAAATTTTGTTTTTGTGTTTTTAAAACAAATATATCTGAAATTTTAATTTTAATTCAGTTTTTTGTATTTTTAATATAAATATTTTTTAAATTTAAAATTAAACGAAATCCACGTGTCAATTCTTTTTTAAATAATTTTTTCAAATTAAAAAAAAATTCAGTATCCACGTTTCAAAACAATGTTTTAAAAAAAAAATTAAAAAAAAATATTTTAAAATTTAAATGCAGAATTCACAGAAAAAAAAAACTTATTTTTCAATTAAAATCCACGTGTTAAAAAAATTAATCTTAATTTTTTTAAATATGAGAAAATTAACAAAAAAAACTCGAATTTTTTCGAAAATTTCGCCTTCAAACGTGACCTCATTGAAAAATTGCCGAAAATTTCTCAAAATTTATTTCAGATTTATTTGACAAAGAGTATTGTTCTTCATATTTTGATCATTGTTCATCATGTCCGACGAAGACGACGATGATCTCAATTTCAAGCCAGTAAGTCAAAATTCAATCGATAACTCAAATTTTTCACTGATTTTGATATCAGTATCGAATTCTACGGGTCGAATAACCCCATAAATGGTCTTATCATGATTTGAAAAATTCTGGTTCTTGAAATTTTTCCTGTTCAAAAACGAACGAAACTACAGTAACCCAATGGTAGCGATTGAATTGTGGGTTACTGTAGATTACTGTAGCATACGAAGAATCTTACGCTGATTTGAATGGTATCACTCATTCTTAAAAATATTTGAAAATACCCGATTTATAAGCCCTTAAAACTGTTTATGCTCTTGACCTAAGGAGGTTTCTTGGGGTTACTGTCGTCTTACTGTGGGTTACTGTAGATTTCTGTATTATATATAATCTTGTTCAGAATTTAATGCTGATTCGTATGGTATATTCAAATTCTCAAAACTATTCAAAACTGAACAAGTTATGGGCCCTGAAAAAGTAATAGGTATATTTTTGGAAATTAAGTGGGTTTCTTGAGGCTACTGTAGTGTTACTGTGGGTTACTGTAGATTACTGTATTGTAATTCATTTTGATCACAATTTTACGCTGGTTCTAATGATATGACTAAATCTCGAAAATGTTCAAAACTGACCGAGTTATGAGGCTTGAAAAAGTCGTTCTGGTTCAGCTATCTTGACCTAAAGATGGTTTTTTGGGGTTACTGTAGTCTTACTGTAGAGCGATGTTGATTACTGTATCATATATAGCCTTGTTCAGAATTTTACGTAGATTTCAATAATATCACTCATTCTTAAAAATATTCGAATTTTTAGGGTGCCGAGATCGCCAGCAGCAAGGCCACCTACGTCGTCAGCAAGCTACTAGGCGAGGGTGGATTTGGTGCAGTCTATCGGGTGAAGGACACCAAAACCGACAAGCAATACGCGATGAAAGTGGAGAGAAAATTGGAGAAACGCAAGCATTCCAAACTGAAGATGGAGATTGCGATTTTGAAACTGATCGGGCACGGAAAACATTTTACAAAAATCGTTGATCGTGGCAAAAAGGAGAAGGAGGGTTACTTTTTTCTAGTCATGGAGCTTGTCGGAAAATCGCTCGCCGATTTGAAATTGGAGCGAGATTTGAAGGTTTTCTCATTTACAACTGGTTTGGGAGTGGCTCAACAGTGCTTGGAAGCATGTGAAGCATTGCATAATCAAGGATTTATTCATAGAGATTTGAAACCGCAAAATTACGCGTGCGGACTGGAAAAACAAAAACATCTGATCTACATTCTCGACTTTGGCATTGCTCGAAAATTCCTCAACACCAAAAACGAGTTGAAAACGCCTCGCGAAAGTGTTGGATTCAAAGGGACAGTGCGATTCGCCCCTCTAGCATGTCACAAAGGAACCGAAATGGGGCCCAAGGATGATTGTGAGAGTTGGTTCTATCTACTGCTCGACCTGATTTTGATTAAAGGATTGCCATGGCGTAAAATTAGCGATAAGAATGAGGTGTTGAAGTGTAAGGAGGAGTGTAGGAAGGAGAAGAAGGAGGCGATGTTTGAGGGGATTGCGCATACCGGAGAGTTGACACGTGTATTGGAGTATATTGATAAGAGACAGTATCATGATCATGTTGATTATTCGTATATTTATAAATTGTTGGAGGAGGTTGGTTGGACGCTGAAACGCAACACAGTTGAAAACACTTTTTACTATTTCTATTGTTTTAATGATAGTTTTTGAAATCGGCGTTGCGGCTGCGTCGCGTGTCACTATGTAATCACGCGACCGCGACGCATCCAAAGAAATTTAGTTTTTATCACTAAAACAATAAAAATGTTTTAAATTGCGTTGCGTGTCAGTTTTAACATCTTAATGTCGATTCTCCGATTGCTGCTGACACGCAACGCGGCCGCGACGCGTTCAAATAACTTTGGTTTTTATCACTAAAACAATAGAAACAACACAGAGTTTTTAAAGTGTTTTCATTCGCGTTGCGGCTGCGTTGCGTGTGCCTATAAACATCTTACTGTCGATATTTGACACGTGGATTCTCTGCGCAGAGAATTCTAACATTTCAATTGTGGCTGCGATGCGTTTCAGTATGAAATCGAGACGCAACGCGTTCAAAGAATTTAATAAATTTGCAAAGTTTGAAAGGAGGTTACTTTAAAGGAGCATAAAACTTTTTTAAAGTTGCATATTCGCCCCAATGCCAAATCCAACATTTTCAGGGCTGCACCTCATCTGGCGGCAAAATCGACGCACCCTATGACTGGGAATTGGAATCGGGCACAGAGAAACAAGCAAACTGATTGATTATAGAAATATTTCTTGCACTTTTCGCAATAAAATGTACTATTAAAAACTAGATTTGTTAATAATTTGATAAGAAGAAAAGGAACATGGCAAAGAAAAGGTATTATGTATCAGAAATGATTGATAGACAGACAAACAAGTATACTGTTGTGATAAGGGGGAGGTTTTCTTGAATTTTATATGAGAAAGGCACACGGGTTTATTTTAAGATTTTTCCATGTTTGAATCATATGGCTCATGTTTGAAGTTTCAGTCTTGAAATTTCAAAACCACGTTTAAAAAAATTGAAAAATTTTATTTTTACGTGAACTTTTTTGAAATTAGAACAGCGAATTTTTTATAGAGACCCAGAGAAAAAAGTTCACGTTAAAAAAATATTATTTTTTTATAAACGTGATTAGGTGTTTTTGAACTAAAATTCAAGCGTTGATTTTTTTAGCTGCACATGTTTAGGAAGTTCATCGACACATTCACATCGCTTTCATTTTTCAATCGAATTTCATACAGTTTTCTCCGACAAACCAAACAATTTCTGTGCAATGCGTGGGCTTGGCTTTTGTGCTGTAAAGTTTGAAATTTTTTTGCACGTATAGCTACGTGGTCAGTTTCCAAAATATTCCAAAATCCACCATACGTGGTCATGAAATTTGGAAATTTTTTTCTGAGCGTTTCGGTGAAAAATCCATAGTGTTTCAGTACTATATGGAGTGTGCTCTTTCATTTAAGATCAACTTGCCCATTGCCTTTCAATGGTAAGGCTAGTTCTTTTGTCGAATCCATACGTTTTGTTTCAGACCAAGCCAAACCTCAAGACGACATCAAAGTCGAGTTCAACATTATCAGTGATAAGAAGCCGTCAAGCCACGATTACAACATCATGATACAGTTGGGACTGCCGAATCGATATTCTAAATAACTCTCGTATTCAAATAAAATTTAATCGAAATATAATTGACTTTCGTTTTTTATCTTCTTCATTCGAAGCCAATTTGGTGTATAAAATATTCATGCAATCAATCAATAAATCAAATAAGTTACATCATTTTTCGGGACTCTTCGCAGAAGTTTAAAGGATGACAAGTAAATCGAGAATTAGGGAGAAAGAGAAATGTCTTTGAGGTTTGGGGAATGGATAAAACACAATTTAATCAACGAGATCTTCAGTGGCCACGCTGTCCTGAAAACAACAATTTTGAATAAACATATGAGATTTTTTTTTCAAAAACATGAGAAGAGAAAAACTTACAGTTTCGGTTCCCTCTACATCAATGATTTCCGAGTCATCATCTTCATCAACATCGGCTTCACCTTCAGGTTCATCCTTCTTCTCTGGAACCCACAAACCGGAATCGATACATCGTTGAAAGTGATGCATGAAGACCTGAAAATTTTAAATTCTCATTTGCATTGTAAATCATCGACTAGTATTACCTCTTCATCCATTTTAAGCGCCAAATCCTTCAAAGCTTGAATATTTTGCGATTCGAAACAAGCCTTCATCTCTTCCGGCAACGTTTCAAACACTTCTTGTGGGTCCAAGCCACCTGGAGCTTGTTCGACGCGTTTCATTCGTTCCTCAGCCTCGTATTCGGCAGCGGCCGCCTCGCGTTTCTCATTGGCTCTTGTTCGGAGACGATCTTGGAATGCGGCAACTTCATCGTGGAACGTTTTCATGTAGGATGGATCGGCTGCGGCAAACTTTTTGAAGAAACTTCTTTGCATGTTAGTGTTAGTTGGATCGGCGCGGAGATTTTTCGACAATTCGAGAAGATATTGCATCACAATACACTGCTCGGCAAGCAAGCACATCTCGTCTTCCTGGAAGTATTATTTATTTTATAACATAGTGAAACTTTGCCGTTTTTCATGCGATAAAAATAAACTTACTCTTCTATCGATAGCCAAATTCAAACATTCAATAGTGAGGTAGTTGGCCGAGTATTCACAAGCCAAATGCGGGTGTTGCGACAGGAATTCTTCAGTGGCTTTCAATCCACACAAACGTCCATAAGTCTGAAGAAGGGTCTCGTTCTCGTCGCAAAACTGGGCCATTTGTCTCGAGTCTTCCTCATCTGATATCGGAGCTTTCGTTTTCTCGGTAATTTTATTGATTCTCGAAGTGCTGAACGCTTCATGACCAATTGTATCAACGTTCCATGGCTCGAGTCGTTCCTTGTCTTCCAATTCTTTCTCTTTAGAACGCCATTTTTCCTCTTGCAATTTGACATCATCAATTTCTTTCTGAATCTCTTGACGATCTTTATCGCTGATTTCAGCTTTTGCGAGTTTATCTTCAAGATCCTTCATTCTTGAAGAAGTTGTGCCTTTTTCCTGATCAATTTTCTCTTTCTCTTGTTTCTTTTCAGCCATTCGCTCCAAACGAGCTTGATGGCGCCATCTGTAAAAATTGAAATTATTTTCCGGCGCTTAATTTTTGAAACTAACCTGAAAAGCGATGGTGTGTCAATGTTTGGATGAGTGTCATCCTCATCGTCAGAAACCTCGATTTTCTTCCATTTTGAATAATCGATTGGCATTTTGTTGATTTGAAGCTGAAATAAAGTATATAATTTGCATGAAACGACATTACGATGACTTCGGTTGCTATAGAAACAAGAAGATAAACTGGGATTAAAGAGGTCTTTAGAAATCAGTGAGATGCAATATACTAAAAGGTTATTTGAAAAATTGCAAATAAATAAAAAGGAAAAATAAATTAAAAATTTATGATATATTATTTGTCATGTGAAATTTTCCCGATAAAAGTGAAATTGCAGCAAAGAGAAATTTTCACGAAAAAGGAATGTCAAGGAAATTTAAATTTAATATTTTAAGTAAGTATGAACTGACAATTATTTATGAAATTTTTGTTTTGATTTTACCTGAAATTTCACATATTGAAAATTATTATTTTGTTATGAGACTTTAATAATGGAATTTTTCGCTGATAATCACTGAAAATTATATTGACAACGTCTGTGAGATTTTAGATAATTTTATTGATATTCAAATAGAATATCTTTAAATATATTTGAAAGTTAAATGTGGTTTTAAAAAATGTTTGGCTCTTCTCACTAACAACTGAACATTTCCTGCAATTTTTAAACAAATTATGGACGGAAATCGATATACAGAATCTATAAAAATAGCGGATTCTAATGTAAATCTGTAATTATGCTTCAAAGTGCTCCTTAAAAAGAGAAATGACGACGGAAAGTTCAAGAAAAAATCGAAAAACCAAACAAAACATGTGACCACGCCCACTGGCAATACTCCGCACAATTGATTTGCAACTGCGGCGCGTAGTCAAATAAATTGTTTTTATGCATGCAAAAGTTCGTCATGGTGTATGACCTAATTTTCAAATTCGATATTTTCGTTTTTCCTATGTTTTCAATGAATAAAGTCAAATATTACTTTTTGTTGTGGAAAGGTTTTCGAAAAATGCTCAGAAACTTCGAAAAAAAGAGGTGTCTCTTAATTTTTCAAAATTTTTGAGAAAATTGATTTTTTCCATGTGAATAACCCGAATATTTCATGACTTACCTTTTCGTTGATTCACTGAGAGCTAAATTCAGCAATATTTTTTACTTCCAATTGTTACACGTCATGCATTAAATCGATTTCTCTCGAAGGTCGTCACGTCTGAATATTGTTTTTATTTTTTTCAGAATAATTACAATTCTTTACAAATAATGGGTTTCCTCTTCACCAAATTGACGAGATACATTCTCCTGGCCTTCCTTGTTTACACGGCGACGAAGTATCTATTGAACAACAAGTCGTACAACATCTCTCCGAAGTTGTTCAAATCAATCGCTGCCAAAGTTGCCGATGCCAAACCAAATGTTCGAAGTGCAGTCTCCGGTCTCACATCTGGATTGAGAAACAGCTACAACACTTTGATCCCGAATACCGTTGAATGGAACCAACTTGCCCTAGGAAACCTTGAGCTTAATGTAAGTGACATCAGCTTCCTTGTTTTTCCCCAATAACAGTGGTTTTTTCAGATCTTCCCACTTCATTTGGCCTTGACCGAGTTCGCCGTCATCATCGGAGCGCCTTACGAGACATCAGGACGAGCTGGATTCCATTGGGCAAACACAACATGCACAGTTTTGACCGGTACCGTGTCGAGAATTCGGGATTCGGCAGTGCTTGAGGATACTGCAACATTCTCGGTTGGCGCAAACTTCCGACATGGAGAGTTCGAATCGTACAACTACAAATTTGCTCAAGATACATATGTGGCGTGTTATGGTGAGTTAAAAGTGCCGGAAGCTTAGTTCTTCCTCTTAATCTCACCGAATCTATGTTTAATTTTCGAGAGAATTATCTACGATGTAGGGTTTTGTTATCTCAAGAGCCTAATTTCTTTAATTTTCATTTGATTTTGAAGAAAAATCAATCGCTAAGTATGAACAGCTTTCCTCAATAACCAATATTTCCAGGTCGCGGTCTCGTTCCTCTCTCCGGCTTCTGGGCAACTGGTTCCGCTCTTTCCCATGGTGAAGCTTTCGGTGCCGCCCGTCTTACCCTCACATTCGCCCAATCACTCTACGATCGCATGGCCCTTTCACTTATGCACACCTACAATCATTATAAATCTCGAGCCACCGGTAAAAACGAATTGTAATAATAATAATCTTTCATTGCGTAATAAACATTATATAATTTTTTTTTCCAGAATTTCAATTTTGGGTTTCAGAGGATCTCTTCACTCCTCATCATAAAAGGTATAGGAAAAACAGGGCGGGATTGTGAATACAAATACACACAGAATTTCAAGCAAGATTCTCGAAAAGAAGAAACCTAGACCTAAAATTTTTGCAAAGTTATAATAAGTGTACATTACAATAGACAAACATTTTCTCTTCTACTTTTCAAATATCACTTGGCAGTCTTCCGAAGTTTTTTAAACAAGCATTTTAAATATATATTGGCGCACTATATGATTTTCTTCACCTTCTCCCTCGTGATCTCTTCTGACCCTCGTTACGAGACCCAACCTTAAATCCTGTGTCTCAGCTTTCCTTCTCCTTTTTTCTTTTCCTACGTGTTTTTTTCTCAATTTTTCGCGAACTGAAAAATTTGAAAATCATGTTTTTCTGGATTTGCAGGGACGAATACTCAAGTTGCGAGACTTGTTAGGATTTTGACAAGGTATTTGCAACTGTGGCGCGTTGTTGAATGAACTATCTCTGTGCAAAAGCTCGTCGTGGTGTATGTCCAAGTTTTTGAATTCAATATTTTTGTTTTTCTCCGTTTTTTTAAAATAAAATTTCATTAATTTCAGATCTCGTACAATCTCTCCTTTATCATTATGGCTTCTGTATATTTACTTATCTATGATCTAGTTGAAAGAGGTGTCCAATTATACGACCCATTTTATAGTGTATGGGCCTCTGAAACAGGTTCCAATATTGGTGTAAGTTCTGAAATCATGTGCTCCTCTATAGTAATCCCTCAATTTTTCAGTATTTTCCGATATTTGTTGGCTCTTGGTGCTTTTCACTCTTCTATGCTCCGCGTTCACTATCATCGCCTACTTTATGAAGCAGTACGGTGAAGCGCAATTGCATTCGGATGACGCGCGCGATGGATTTTTGACCGGGAGCACGTCGGCGTTTTTCACGGGAACTTTTGGCATGTGCAATATTTATGTGCTGTTGTTGTTGGCGATGTACGAGCCGTCGCATAAGCATTATAGAGGAGCGTCGCGTAAGTTATTTATTTTTCAGGAGGATATTTTGAAAAAAATGAAGGCTTCCTGCGAATTTGCTGAAATAGAACAGAGAAGCTGTGTTTTGATTTTACGCAAAGTAACATATATTTTAAAATATGAACATTACTACTTGAGAAATTGAAAAAGGCATATAAAATTTAAAAATTGAGAGTCTGCAAAAGATCAAAAACTGTATTTTTTTTTCACATTACAACTAAAAACGTGAAATCAACCTGAGTCGAATTATAGAAAAAAAAACCTGAAAAAATCTGTCCGTTTTTCAAGCTAAATATGTTTTTTTTTTCAGAGCATCGATGAAGACGACGACGAAATCGTCGACTATGGATCCAGTACTCACACCGAATCTAACGTTCTTACGACATTCCTCAAACCGAACACCGACTAACACTTCTCACTTTACTTTTTACCTAATCTCTCTTGCCTTACCCAAACTCTTATCTCATGTATATTTATTTCATGTCGCATATTTATTGCAGCTTTATCTAACAATTTCTACGGTGCTACTTGCAAAAATCAATAAAATGTCAAACATTTGATGTTTTATTCGCCGCACTCCAGCCACCGGTAAAAACGAATTGCAATAATAATTATTATTTTTATCTTTCATTGCGTAATAAACATTATATACTTTTTAAAAATAATTGGAAACGTAAGTGGTGGAATAGAAACAACCCGATAAAATAACGTTATTATGTACATAAAAATCAATCACTTATTTATATTGATACATTCGAACGTGATTTCGATGATGATCAATGGCGAAGAGTTGGCCTTTTCGTTCCGGATGTGGTGGAACCAACAGACCATTAGGAGCAAAGCATGCGCGAGTTGTCGGCGAGTCAATAGCATATAGGTAAGTTCCTTTATAATTGTTAACCACAAATTTGCTTCGACACCCCACTCGATCTTCAATACTCGTCACAATTAATCCACTCTCCTTACAACATCCAACGGCCATAACCGCGGCTCTTCGGCTCTTCTTTTTCGGAGCATTCGGTCCATAGATCATCGCCTCATCTGGTGAATAACAAGGAACATATCGCAAGAATTTGCCACCCGAGTCATAAACCAGTAAATCGCTTGATGTTCCTACGAGAATGTCGTCATCCAACCCAGAAGCGACACAATTCGCTCGACCGTTTGGCGCGTTCTTCACCGGGAAACTGAACAATGGTCTCATATGGATATCAAAGACGAAAACCTGTAAATAATCACATGAAAATAGCTTTTGAAAGTACGAAAAAAGAAAAATTACCTTCTCCCTATCAGCAATAATATATCTCCCTTTCGAATCGATGCAAATATCCAAAGGTGTATCGAAATCGGAGAATCGCACCGAGTGGACAACCTCGTTCTTCGTATTGATTTTATTGAGCGATTTCCGTTGCCAATTAAGAACTGCTAATTCATCATTGCCAATGTAGGCGAGACCAACAGCGGTTCCATCTTTCATCGAATCATTGGCCAAATCATTGATAACATCGCCATTCTCTTTGACCATTCGGACTGAAAATATAGATTCATAGATTTTTGGACGCTGATTAACATGCCGTTCTTTATTTTTGCAAAAATGTGTTCCTAGTGCGCAATTTTCAGCCTTGAAGTTAACACTGAAAATATAAAAATTTCTAGAAAAACCATCAAAAATGGGATGGTATATTTTTACTATAGGGTAACTTTTCCTCTTGAACACGTCTAGATGATCAGTTTTTCATAAAAATGAAAAATTACAGCACTTCCAGCGAATTTCAGACAAAAATAACAATGAAATGCGTGAATATAATACGTAAAATTGTTTTTATTCCGTTTTTCTGAAATTTTCAGCCTAATTTTATGGTTTTTTGATGAAAACAAATATTCCACGATTCTTTTTCATACTTGATTTGATTCTCTACAGGGTTATTGCTGAAATTTCAGCATTAAGAGTTTCGTTTCGAAAAAATGAACAACCACCTGGTTTATGGTTTTGTTTCGAGGTTTTGCAAAGAATTTTCAGCCTAAATTTGAGGTTTTTTGGTGAAAATAAATATTCCAGGATTCTTTTTCATACTTGATTATCCTGTTTTTCTTTTTTTTCGCAAAAATAAAGAACGGGAGGTTGATCAGCGCGATCTTTCAAATGATAAAGGCTTATATACACTTACCTCTACAATTACCCGAGTCGAGAACATAGAATACATTATTCGGATCGATAACCATTTTTGTCGGATAATTTAGTTCAACAGGCAATTGCCATTTATGCATATGATCATTGGAGACATCAAATATTAATGGACTATTCTTCACAGGTCTTCCAAAAATCTTTACAGATAAACTATGTTCTCCAGAATGTGCTGGTTTGAAGTTGAAATCATAGGTTCCATCCGTATTATCTTTTATTGTCACTGGTAGGTTTTCAATGTTCGGTTCCTCATTTTCAGATTCTGATGGGGTTTTGAAAGTGATTGTAGCTTCGATGGGATCTCCTCCGCCTTCACGAGCAACGCCTTGAACGTCACGAGTTCTGAAAAGTTCAATTTTTCCCCGATTTTCAATTAGAAACTCACAATAACCGTATTTTGCTCTCAATATTCACCGATATTTGTTGAAATTCTTCAATTGTTGAAGATCCGGGGAACGTTGTTGACGCGTGAATTTTGCCAAATTCATCCAAACTCTTCTCAATCTCCATCATCATAACAGTGGCGTCGGTATTGATTTTCAGAAACGCGTTTTCTCTCGGCTCAATGATTTGACGTTGCCAATTATCTTCTGCTTCTTGATCGCGCAATTTTCTGGCCATACATCGAATGTCGAGTTGTCCGGATTCGAGCTCTTTTTCAAGCTTCTTCTTCTCGTCGTTGATCGCCTCGATTTGATCTTTGAGAATTTTTCGCTTCTCGTCTCGTCGAACTCGTACACTCTCGATCAGTTGACGCCGACGATTCTCCACAGAGTTTGTGAGCTCCTATAAAAAATAATTTTTTCAAAAAATAAATAAATAAAATATTAAAGTTCTAATTGATTATTTAATTAATTGAAAAATATATTTGCAGGTCGATAAAATCGGTGAATACTCGCTAATTGAATGAAGTTACGTCGATAGGAAAATGAAAAGAATAGTTTGCGAGGAAAAGAACAAGTGTATTGCGGCAGGACTGTTTTTCAATGAGAGAAATAGATGGAAAAAGGCGAGAAAAAAAGAGAATTGGACGATACGCGAATCAAAACAAACAACGGTTCGTTTTCGTTTTGTTTTTGTTTTTGGGGAAATTTTAATTGAGAGTGTCAGTGCAAAATTAATATTAAAAATTGTGAATTTAAAGTGAAATATATGTCACTTTCAAATTTAATCCTCTCTAAATTCTGAATTAAAATAAAAAAACAAACCTGCATAGTTGCATTAATCTGCTCCACAATTCCATCAACATTCCCGTCTAGTTGTCCAATCTCATTAGCCACCGCAACTCCTGCCGTTTCTAGTGCGCGAAGTCGCGATTTCACTCGATAAACAACAATTTCAGACATTCTTTTCAAGGCGATTGATAACGGAACAACTGTGTGCTCATTGCATTTTTTACTGTAAACAGATAGGCATTTTCAATTTACATAAATGTATGATATAGACAGGCGGACAGAAACTCACTTTACAATCGATGAAGTGCATGTTTCGCAAAACACCAAATCACACGTTTCACAATAGAGAAGTTGATCGTTTGGATGAGTTGTACACGATGGTACAACGTCCTTCCGTTGTTTCTAAAAAAAGAAAAGAAAGAAGAATAAGAAATGTAAAACTGTACTAAAAAACGCACCTGCATCACATCTAACAATTGGTTGATGAAAAATGCGGCGGGCAATGAACTAACACCACCAGGTGGCAGGACACAGACCTCACGACACAGTGGACATCGTAAGGATTGGGGTTCAGTCTGAAATTGAAGAAAAATTGTTGACAAATCGCTTTTTTGGTTAATTTTGGTTAGTGGGTTTAGCTTTTTCTGGGTTTACAAATGTTTTGGCCTTGAATATTTAGAAAAACTCCTTTCAATGTCAGAATCACTTAAAATAAGCTCTACAAAAGCCTTTTTGAATATACAGGATATATATATATATATATATATATATATATATATATATATATATATATATATATAAAAGACAAAGTAAAACAACGATGTTCAATAGAGCAAAACTTCAAAAGTTCATCAACAATAATATTTCTGTGGTAATTCAAACTATAGAACTCGATTCTGGCATCAAAAATGTGATTTATCACCATTTGGAGTGGTTGAAATTCTGATATCGATAGTTTTTTGGCTTTTGAAACGAATATCTTTGTTATTTTTCAGCTTCTATAAAAGTTCATAAGATCTGAAGCTGAAAATTAATTTTTGAAATGCAGAGCTTTTTTGAAATTCGTTTCTCTTACTTTAAATCTCTGAAATAAGCGCCTAGAAAAGTTAAAAAGTTTCTAACGTCTTAAAATACGATGATCAGTGGAGCGCGTTTTATTGTGATATTATATTTAGTATATAGCTTCTATCAAAAGTTGTGATTTTATACCATCTAGAGCTGTTTTCGGCTTTTGAAACGACAATCTTTGTTATTTTTTTAAATCTTAAATTTTCGAGATCTAGATAGAATTTACTCGCATTTCTGATCTTAGAAATATCAAACCATATCCGATGAGAACTCTTGTAACACTTTTCTAAAACAAAACTCACATTTCCAGCGTGAGCAGCCAACTGTGTCAAACAAAAGAAGCAAACCGAATGTGAGCACGGTAGAAGTTTAGGTTTTCTAGTCGCCTGAAATGAATATACTCTTTTTTTTTTGTAATCAAACAAAACGATAAGAGGGGAATTGAAACGCTTCTCCAGCTGTGAAAACGCCCAATTTAGAGTGGTTTCCACTTGAAATGAACATACACATACACACATACACAACTTAAACACACATATATCGAGCACATAATTCTTCTCACTCGAAATTAAACAAATGTTACACATGTATGTATAATAAATAACAAACAAAGGAAAAAATGAAGATGGAAACATGTTTTGAAATTGACCTTGATTCAGGGGGTATCCTAGGAGAAGCGCAATTATTAGTAGTGGTGTTACATGCATGCATTGAAAATATTAGAGATGTGAGAGACGCAGAGATGAAAAGTGCAAAAAATCGAAGAAAAATGCACAAACCTGGTCATATGTGTAGAGGCACGTGCTACAAGTCAAAAATGTTTCGGAAAAATCGTCAACATTGATGTTGACAGTTTCGACGAGCGATGTTGTTATTGAGGAGGTTGGGGTGACTACAATCGCAGCCGCTGACATTTTGTGTGTGTTTTTTGATGGTTAACCTACCCCGGAGGCTTGGTCACCTGAAATAATGGGGTAATTGATAAGGAGAGGGAGAGAAAAAACAAGTTTCACAATAATGGATTGAGAATGAAAGACGGAAATTGTAGAGAAATGTCGAAAAATGTGAAGAAAATGCCTATAAAAACTACAATTTCTAATTTTTTGTAATTACTAACAATGTAAAGCAATAAATTTGTAAACATTGATAAAGTTTTCACGATAAAATAAACAATTATAAAAGGTGAAGCGATACAATTTTAAAAAATAGTTTTATAATTTATAAAACTTAGAAGATTACACGTGGGTTTTTAATTTTACTATGCTTAATCAATATCTTTTAATTTTGAAGCTATATTGATCTACCTAAAGAACAATTACTTCACCGAAAATTGGACCTAAAAACGCCAAAGTCGAAAAAAGTAGAGAAATGTCGAAAAATGTGAAGAAACCACCCATTTTTCGAAATGTTTCCCACAAAAATTAGAATTTTTAATTTTTTATAATTACTATAGCAAAAAAATTGTGAAAATTTGTAAACATTGATTAAAAATTCACGATAAAATAAACAGTTATATACCCATAAACTGGTGAAGCGATACAGTTTTAAAAATAGTTTTATAATTAAAAAAAAAACTCAGAAGATTACACGTGGATTTTTGGTGATTACACAATTTTAAGCGCGAATTTTATTATGCTCAAAATCAATTTTAAATCTAATATCCCTTAATTTTGAAGCTATATTAATCTACCTTAAAAACAATTACTTCACCGAAAACTGGACTTGAAGATAATCGGCGCCAAAGTCGAAAAATGTGAAGAAACCACCCATTTTTTCGATATTTTTCTCAAAAAAATTAAATTTTTTTTATAATTACTACAGCAAAAAAAAATGTGAAAATTTGCCGCAGGAAAGAAAATTTGTAAACATTGATGAAAATTTTCATGATAAAATAAACATTTATAAAACCCGGAGACCATATGGTGATTAAATACAATGTTTAGTACGAAAATCGGAATTTTTACGATTTTATGGATATTATAAACAATGATTTAGAAAATTCAGAAGATGAACTATTCTCAAAATTCGTCTTGGCGCCAAATTAAACATTTCAAAAATAATTCGAAGTCACACTGTTAATTCATTAACCCTAATTTTATTAATTCAAGGCTACAGTAGTCTTCAATACCCCTTTAAACCCGATAAACAAACATCAATTAATATGGATTATCTATATTTTTTAAAATCCTCATTTTTTACCCACCCAGTGAGAAAAAATAGTAAAGTAAAAGAATTTTCGGAAAAACTTCAGAGAATAACAAACAAACAAATAAATAAGAAAACGACCTTGATTGATTTATCGAGAAAAGAGAAGTCAATGCTAAAAAAGGACCCAATCAACCGTTATATTATGCATTATAATACATACAGAACTGTTGAAACGAGAAAAAAAAATCGAATTTTTTCTCTGGTTCTTCTTTTTTCGGCCTTCGACAAAACGATCGAGGGGAGTGGAAATATATCATATGACATACACACACACACTCACAAATTAAAAAAAAGACTCTCGACCTTTAAATAAAATGGGCGCGACAAATTGTAATCCTGTTATCAGTACATTGGGCTGGAGGTATTGGTGACAAAATAAACAAATAGGCGCCTGTTATTTGCACTGTAATAACCATAAATGAGGCACAGGGGGTGGAAAGGGAGGATCAAGTTGGTAGGCACAAAAATATATATATATATATTTGTTGGGAGATGCTCAAACAGAAGAGAAAAGACAGCTTCATCGAGACAATAGGTAAATAGACGGGGCGAAAAAACAGCAGGGTGGCCGAGAGAAGCAGTGTTAAGAGGGTTACTTTTTGTTCTTGTAGTATTTCGGTGAGTAGCAGGCTTTGACATACATTTTGCAAGAAAAGGCCATAAATTTTCGAACACCGCGCCCGCGATATAATAAAGTGCAGCGTAGGAGAATGTACTATTTGAAAGGAGAGGTGATGGACAGGTTCACATCGGTCGTAAAAAAATGCATGAATGAAAACAATAAAATAGGAGAGAAGGCTTTCAAGGGGAGATTTTTCAGTCCAATTATTCTGTAACCTGAACCAGAAAAATTTATTCACTTAAAAACCGACCTAGAAATATGTTTTAAAATGCCAAGAAAGTAACCTTCCAGCAAAAACTGGTCTTTTTCCAAATAAAGTTTCTTTCTGAAGCTAATCAAGTTCGATTTTTCGAAAATGAACGAAATATAGAGAAATTGTGAAAGTTATCTAAAAAATACTGGATATACGCTGTTTTTAAATTCATTAAAAATACTAAAAATTGATTTTAAAAAAGAGGTTTTTCTGCCACAACTCGGGGAAAAAACGGCAAGCGTGTCGCAAGGCTTTTTCCTTGTCGCAAGCTTGCGGCAGTTTGTCGCAAACTTGCGACACATTTTTTCTGGCGCAAGGGTGTCGCAAGCCGTGCAGTAGTTTTGCTGCTAGATGTCGCAAAGCTTGCGACTATTGGCGCAAGAACACCGCAAGCCTTGCGACAGCCGAATGTCGCAAGCTTGCCGATTTTTCCCCGAGAAGCGTTTGTAAAATTTTCGAAATAGTTGTTAAATTTTTCAACACGTGGCTTTCTAAGTTTTGACTGAAAAATTTTTGCGATCAAATCAAAAAAATATAAGTTAATAACCACGTGTCAAATAATTCCACTTTTTTGAAAAAAAAAATATTTTAACTAGGAAAACTGCTATAATTTTTAAAATTCAAATATTAATAGAATTAGGCTGGTTGAAATCGTTCCCAAACTTTTTTAATGGACTTGATTAACCTAGAACTTTTGAATTAAACTGAATTTCGGTTGTTTTTAAGATTATTGGATGTCTCCTTCCCGGTTCATTTTCAGCAATTTTCTGGACTTTTGATCATTTTTTCAAGCTTGAGAGTTTTGAGGAGCATTTTCAAACAGAAATAAGGTTCACGGCTCATTTTTTAATTCGAGATTTTTAAGTTTTTTGAATTTTCTCATAGAAATTACCACGTGGATTTTTATGCAAATTTTATTTAAGATTTTTCAGTATTAAAATCTATTTTAAAAAAAAACATCGGCATTTTTTTTTCGTTAATTTTTTAATCCACATTTTTAGTCTTAAAATTATTTTTTTTTATAGATTTTAGATTATGCGCCGCTTTTAGCCGAAAAAAGGAAAACTATTATGTTTAGCATTATTTCAGTAGAGCGAAAATAACTCTTCCTGAATACCAAACATTACAATTTAAAAAATCATGTACCCAATTATACCAACATACAATTTGCAAAAAGTAAAACAAGTTACCAGAAACATGTTTGCATAGCGAAAACATAATGTCAAAAAAAAAAATGTTTTCGTTTCTGAATAACATAAAAATGTGTACAAACAACGGTAAATTGGTCAAAAAAGATGAAGAATTGGGACCAAAATTATCCATAAGAGGAAAGAAAAAGACTATTTTGTCACGTGGAAAACGGGGGGGGGGGGGGGGG
>LR548794.1:0-105797 GCA_900536415.3 Caenorhabditis sp. 38 MB-2015
TATTTCCAGAACAAAATTATTTGATATGAAAACAACAATGTACTTAGGTTGCTCTGACTCGTAAAATCCGATTCTGATGTCAAAATACGCTGAAAATCGCTTTCAGTGGTGAGAAAATTGCACTTTATCGATAGAGCGCGTGGTACCGATTGAATTTTGGCCTTTAAAGTGGCAAAGAAATTCGACTCTGCAATTGGTACGATTTCAAGCAATGTAAATCGGCTTCGGAATTTCATCGTGCTATGTCAGCGGTGTTTAAGGATAAATTTGTTTGGAACCCAATGTTAAGAATGGTTTCGACGCTTCCGAAGCGGCGAAGAGAGCACAGAAGAGCACGAACTCGACAACTAGGCGTTCATAGTTGCCATCGAGTCGAGTCCGTGCCAAACCACTCGGTATCTTGCGGAAAGATTTGGTTGCGGTCACGTCACAATCGCCAAACACTTGCACATAACTGGAAAGACGACTCGATGCTCAGCGAAGAAAACAAAACGACACGGATTGCTATCGCCGGAATTCTTACTCGCCGTTTCAAAATTAGCGGTTTTGACGACTCTATCGTTACGTCAGATGAACAATTGGATCTGTTACGAAAATGTAACGCGAAAACGACAAAGGTTGGGCGCCCGTGAGAAACCGAAATCGAAAACTCCAAAGCCGGAAATGCACGACAAAAAGATATTGTTGTGCGTGTGATGGAACGGTAAGGATTCTGTGTATTTCCAAGTTTTGGAGCATGGTCTGATTACGACTTTTTTTCACGACTATTACGACTGACTTCTACAAAGGCCAATTTGACCGTGCGGATCAAGCACTGCGACATAAAAGGGTGAAAACATCGTCCAGAAAATTTCTTCACGACAACGCTCGACCACACGTCGCAAAAGTCACTTCACAGAAAATCGAAGAAGTGGGCTGAAAAGTTCTGCATCATCCGAAATATAGTCCAAACATTGCGCCATCCGACTACCACTTGTTTCGATTGATGGAGCACTCGCTGACAGAGAGAAGATTCAAAAGCTGCGGAGAAGTCGAAACTAGTTGATCAACTATTTCAACTCGCAGCCGGTCAAGTTCTTTGTGAAGGAAATTCAATGTCTCATTCAAATAATGGCGAATACATTTCGAATTGAAATTTTGTGATTTTTTGGTTCAAACAGCGGTTTTTTAATGAACGACCTAACAAAATTTGACGAATCCCATCCCAACGAGCAAGAGATTCCTGTTTTTTGCAACCAACAAACTAACCTCTTCCGAGTCAGACCGGATTGCTCCTCTGAGCCCACCCATCCATTGGTCAACAGTTGACAATGACCGTCGCCGGATTGTTGGCCAGGAGTTACACCATATCATCCGGGGGACCTCAGAATCAAATTTGGTTACCAAATTTAGGAACCAAATCTAATAATGAAATCCCTAAACGCATTCAGTTCTCATCAAAAATGATTCGAACATGAAATTGTTACCTAATTTAGACTGTACACTTTTATATATTATACCACAGATAAATAAGAAGAGATCAGTCACCAAAATCAGATGATTTAGATAACCAATCTCTCCCCACCTATCTGTGATATGCTTTTATAATTTTAAAACCACTGTTTTTCCCTCCTCAAAGCATTGCCTACCCCCAGGTGGCCACCTTCTGAAATTCGGGGTGCAATTTGCAATTTTTTAAAGTCCAAAATCATATTTTTCAAAAGCAAGGGTAAACGCAACAATGATTCGTTCGAACAGTGGGCACACCCAATAGTTATGAACAACTACCGGTGCTCTAAATTTTTATTTATATATACATATGAATTCATATGTATATATTTTGCCAAAAAGGGTTCCCAATGTGAGAACCCGAAAGGAATCCTGTTTTTAGGATCCCGAAGTGTACAATTTAAACCAGGCCCGGACTCAATAGTGGGACCAACGAGTACCAGAATGGTAGTCGATCTAAATAAAAACAAAAATAAAATCTTGAACGATTTCATACTCAAACTTACACAGTCTAGGGTTCGTCTTGCATTGGTGCATTGATACCTTCGCCCCCTCCGGTTATTTGATTCCAACTAATCCAGCACATGCCCAAATGCTCAATCAATAAATCCAAAAGTTGTTTCCAATTGATATTGTCCATCGGCTCCACTACCAATCAGCAGTAGTTCATAACATCATCCAATTCGANAAGCAAGGGTAAACGCAACAATGATTCGTTCGAACAGTGGGCACACCCAATAGTTATGAACAACTACCGGTGCTCTAAATTTTTATTTATATATACATATGAATTCATATGTATATATGGTCCAAAAAGGGTTCCCAATGTGAGAACCCGAAAGGAATCCTGTTTTTAGGATCCCGAAATGTACAATCTAAACCAGGCCCGGACTCAATGGTGGGACCAACGAGTACCAGAATGGTAGTCGATCTAAATAAAATCAAAAATAAAATCTTGAACGATTTCATACTCAAACTTACACAGTCTGGGGTTCGTCTTGCATTGGTGCATTGATACCATCGCCCCCTCCGGTTATTTGATTCCAACTAATCCAGCACATGCCCAAATGCTCAATCAATAAATCCAAAAGTTGTTCCCAATTGATATTGTCCATCGGCTCCACTACCAATCAGCAGTAGTTCATAACATCATCCAATTCGAACAAAGTAAAAAATTCAAAAAAAAAACAAAAAAAACAAACAAAAGAGCATTTCACTGCTATGCTGCTTTATAAAGAGCAATACCATGGTCATCGCTATTGGAAGCGTAGAAATCACCGAAACCATATACTACCGTAATTTCATTTTATTATCTACAGTTATTATTTCACACACATACATACAGTAGTCATCTAAGACCCTGTATTCAAAATTTCGCACGGACAACCTCCAGAGCATAAGGCTCCGAGTCCATCGTGGGTAGACTATAACCTTCTACTAGGTATCCTACTAGTTATAGCCCTCGTCTTATTTTTAACAGTTTCTCACACATACATACAGTAGTCACCTAAGACCCTGTATTCAAAATTTCGCACGGAAAACATCCAGAGCATAAGGCTCCGGGTCCAATCGTGGGTAGACTATAACCTTCTGCTAGGTATCCTACTAGTTATAGCCCTCGTCGTAATTTCAAAAATTTCTCACACAGACTTACAGTAGTCATCTAAGACCATGTATCCAAAATTTGGCATGCATCCTACTTACAGTGTTACCGCCATCTCACTTAATTTAAAAAAAAACAGAGAAATCATGTTACTGCTATGCTTCTCAAAATTCACATCATTTCTACCAGCTTGCTCTCAAATTGACAATTTTATATCACTTCCTCACACTACTCAGGTGTTAAGCACCATTATTATCCCCGAGCCCCGAGCCAGACGCTGGTAACCCGCATCACTTGCTCTTAAACATCACTTGATCATCCTTTCGTCGTTGTCAACCCAAAAACGGCATTCGGGTGACGTTTGTCATATCCGCCTGCATTGCTCGACGAGGCCCAATGTGGCAGTTGAAGTTGACGGTAATGGTAGCGAATATGATTAGGAATAGAAGTCAGTCATCATTATCCAGCGATTGGGACTCTTGGCATTGAAATTGAGGTACTGTAGTCAACTATGCGGTTTCTTATCTACTAATCTTCCCTTTAAACTAACCAACCACCAGTTAACCAACCCATCTAACCACCCTTAAACCCATTTAATCTTTTGCTGGCCAGCCTTCCTAATGCACCACCAAGAACCCTTAACCCAACCATAACCCAATGAAAGAAACCGAATAACCAACTACAGTAACAAAATAGGAATGATTCTCAAAAGAGAAAGAACCAACGAGTCACCAACCAACAAAATAATGAATGAACTGAATGAGTTGGTCCGATGAGGACGCCGTTCAAACTGGGCCTTCAAAAAATTGGCGCGCAACCCATCTGCATATGTTTCTTATCACAATCTCTCGCCTTTTTCGTCTGGTTTCTATGCATTTCGTGTGCACACTTGTCTGTCTATCCGCTTTCGTCTCCATTTTGGGGTGGAGATTGCAGTCAATAGAGCGCGCATACAACATTGGCCACCGCCGACATGCATAGTGTCTGCGTCTCTCGGTTTTATGTTATCTTTTCATCGCTTCCCCCTTTCTCCGAACTACAAATGTGCAGAGAACACTGACTCTGTGCTAGCGATGCGTCGCGGATCATGTAAAAATTATGCGAATTGGAATAACAATGGAAAAAGTATGAAACACAACAACAACAAAAGATAACTTCAAATTAAACACGATTTTCTTTACTAACTTCTATGCTGTGAACAGGAACTATATCAACCTTGCTGCAAGTAAAATCGTATTAATATCTATTTAGATATATGTATTTATACTTCTTCTCCTATAGCAATTTTCATTTTTCATATTCAAGAGCTCACAAAAATCTTTTATTGTATTTATCATCATTTTCACCACGATTTTTGAGGCTTGCATGATTTTTTCAAATATATTTTGAAAGTTTGAAACACGTGCGACAGATCAGCAACAAACACGTGCGGCGGCTGCACATCTAGCCACGCCTAGTTTTTTCTTTTTTTTTTTGTGTGTGCTTTTCAGACAGCTGAAGCCTTAACTAGTGGAACATCTTCTCAAAGCGAACAATATAATTTTTTTTTTATTTTCCGGGTTTTTAAAAATCATGGGATCACTAGACTTTTCCACAGTTTGAGGTTTTTGCTTTGAACAATTTTGATTTTTAACCAATATCAATTTCAATATATGTAAATACAAAATCTACACAATTTTCATTTCAAAAAACAAATTAAAAATTTTTTAATGCAAGCAATCTCTTGTCTCTCCTGGGAATGAGCCAGCCAATTGAATAGTTCCCGCGTCGTAAACTTTGCTAGGATTTTTGCCTTGTGAAATGTAGCTATCCGGAAGCTTGATTGTGAATTTACGTTGACATGGTTTAATTCCATCATTACAGTCGTGGTAGATGTTGAGTTTTGGATCGATTGGTGTCATTTCGTCCTCGCTGCCCGAAAGATGGAATTCTCCTCGTTGGTTTGTCTTGCCGGAAGCCATGAGATCGTCGGCGTCGAGACCTGGAATTGTGATAAGGTTGGTGTTTCGAAATTGAAAGTTTTTTTTTTCAAAAATTTGTTTTTGTAGTTTTAAAAGTGAGTTACTAATTTCTCTAACCAGAAATGTATCTTTTATATGTTCGTGAGGATGATCAAAAATTATTATGAACAAAAGAAGTACTTTCAAAATGTAAATTGACATAAAAATAGATTTTTTTGTAAATCGAAAGAAATTAGTTTACATCCATCCTAAAACTCAAAACGAGAAGCCTGAAATTTAGTTGTTTTCGAAAATCCCAATCAAATCAATCAAAAAACACGTGCATTTCATGACTTCTCAGTCGGAAAAGATCAAAGTTTGTTTGAAAAACTAAGAAAAGTCACATACACATAAATAAGATTAACATTATATGATCTGAGATCTGAAGTTTTTCAAAAAGCCGGTTATTACTTTAATTACAGCCATGCGCTATGTAATCCCATCTACGTGAAGCTCGCTCACTTTCAGCTTAAAAAAATAAAAATCTAACTCTGACTAATTTTTAAGCTGGCTGAAATCTCGAAATAGGCTTTACCTGGTAGATTTTGACAATTTTCTGAAAGTAATTACATGTAAGTTTTTAATTTTACTACAGAATGTTATACAACTATTGAAGATTTTCATAAACTCCTAAATTTTAAGTCAGAACACGTGAGAAAAATGTTTCTAAAATTAAAAATTCTCATGATTTCAAACAAAAAAAAAAACGAATTTCAATTTTTTAAAGTTAAAAAACTGTTCTTTGAAAATTTTTGCCACAAGTTACCTCGATCATCATCGTACAATTTAACACTGACACCAACAGCCGGCTTGTTGTCGCACATCAAAACTCCGCGCACAGCGGCTGATTGAGTTCGGCCGACAAGGGCCGCGACGGCTCCAATTGATACAAGAATTAGAACAATTTTCGATAGCATTTTGTTGTTTAGATTGAGAAATGATTGGGATATTTATCCGCTCGAGCTGGTAATTAATCAATTCTCTCTATCTCTTCCTGTTTTTTTACTTTTATACTATTGTTCTCATGAGAAGAACCGCCCATCAGAAAAGGGACCTATTCAAGAATCATGAGTCATATAATGAAAATGACTCATAAAAGAATGAAAACATGGGGAAAGTTAATAGAAAAATTGTCACGTTTTTAATTTCCGCTGATGATTCATAGAAAAACATTTTTCAAGTGATAGCGACTTCTTCAAAAATGGCAGAGATTTGAGAAGAAGGAGAAGAGAAGTTGGCCGAAAAAATCTGGAAAAATGACAAAAAATGAGCGTGAGTTCATCATTTCCTGATTTCTGAATGGTTCTCATATATAAATATAATTTCAGTTCGAATCGTCTCAATCGGAAGTTCTGCGAAGCCCGCACCGAAAATCACCTGGAAAACCCAAAATTTCATAAATTATCGCTTTTTTGTTGTCAAATATTCGAAGTTCTTCATAAAATTTATTGATTTTTATTTGTTTGAATAATGTTCTTTTCCGAGGTTTTCTACCTTGCTTCATTTTATTGCAGACTAATTTCAGGTAAAATCATTTATTTTTCAGGTCGAAGATGGTTGGTGGATCGTGCAAAGGTGGGTAATTTTTTTTTTCAAACTGAAAGAATCTTGAAAGGAAACTGTTTCAAAAAAACTTAAAAATCGAAAGTGATTCGGAAATAATTTATTTTCAAAAAAGGTTATTAATTTTTATAAGGTAGAGCAGCTTTTCCACAAGCGTAACCTCTAACACATTCCAATGGCTCGGTACTGTAGGAGACCCATCCTTGAACGTCACTGAGACTTCCTGGAGTTGCCCCAACTTCACCAACAAGTCCATCAATAATGTACATGTAGATGTAGTTTTGAACATTTCTGTAAAAAATAATAATACTAGATATACTTTCCGACATTGACTCAATTTATACGTGTTTCGAACTATTTCTGCAAGAATTAAATTTTTTAAGTTCTGAAATTAATTTATGTTTCATAGGAAGAGTAAGTTTGATTTTTGAACCGAATATTGTAAAATAACAATCTTTGAATTCAGTGGAACAGCTACAAATTTCTCTTATTTTTCGTTTGAAAGTTTGAAATTGAAGGTTCCAGAAAACACCAAAGCCTGACCCATTCATACTTTTTGGCAAGTAGGCTGGCTCAAGCGAAATTTCTTATTTAAAAGTGGTCTACCAGCTGGATGCTTGGCCAGCCCTATTTTTGTTCTCAAGCTACGAAATTCTTTAAACTTACTCATAATCATCTGGCTCTCCCGGTCTGAAATGCATCATTCTGTTCCCAGTAGTAAACTTATCGGTCCACTCGAAAGCACGTGGAACCCATGGAATACATCCAGTCGAGTTCATTCTGTCTTCACCCTGACATTCGTCGCGACGTTTCATACCGATCCAAAGATTTCCTTCAGTGAGGTTCAAAGGTCGAATAAATGTTAAACCTTTTTTATGAATGAATTTTCTCTCATGTTTATTCTCGAGCCCTGTCAACGTCGCTGAATGTTCCTCGCATTTTTCCTGAGCTTCGTAACGATTTAATGTCCCGTTGAATACCCGAATACACCATGCCCCTTTATTGCGATTGAATAAGGTCCAGTAAGGTGGACAGTAGTGGGAAGACTCTTCAGAAGAAGAGGAGCTCGAGCTCGCCGAGCAACTCGAATCAGCCAGAGTTAGAGCGACGATAGCAAGAAAAATTAGAGGAATTTTCATCAGTTTTTTGATAATTTTAAGCGGAAGTTAGAAGTTTTTATAGTATTTTCCGCTTGGTAATGAAATTAATAATTATGCATTTTATTCGTTTGTTTCGATGATCCTTAAGGAATCGATGTTCGTTTGAGAATTGAAAAATTAATAATAAAATTTGAAGGAAATAGGAAAATATTCAATACTGAGATGAGGTTATACATCTACTTCGAAGTCATTGGAAAAATATGTGTGAATGACAATAATAATGCAATAGAAATGCGTTTTGTTTTTGTAATGTTCTCCAAGCTTCACAATAGGCGCCAATATAACTTCGCCTAGTTCCACTAACTTGTGAAAATATAAATAGTTTTGTTTTTCAGGATCATTGAATTGAGAAAAACGCGATAACATATCAACTTCGTTGATAATGAAGCGAAGAAAGGACAAAAACGATAGATGTTTTCGGATAAGAAGTTGTCGATTTTAAATGGCCGAAGTATGTAAAGGTATATTTTTTTCAAGAAAAATGATGAACAAAAGTATAAATAACAACAAATTTTTCAATATATTGACTAATGAGAAAACCAATGTTAATTTCTTCCACATTAAAATTTAAATTCATCAAAATTAATCTCTCATAGTCTAAAAGTATTTTTTAATGCTTCTAAGTTCACTACAAAGAAACTCTACTACAGCTCAACCAGGCCTGGAACGAAACAGAAACATTCTTGATGGTAACAATATTAAAAGTTAAAAATGTTCACTCATGAATAGGAAACCCGCATGGACCTTATTTAATTCCGACAGACCTGAGATCATAGCGAAATTATTTGAATTCTAAACCAGTGTACTGTTTTATTTTCGACACTTTCGTCCACGAAACTTTGCAAGATATCCTATTCTTGTTGCGTTTTTTGTTTAGCAATGCAGGTGGCTTGAAGTTTTCTACTTCTTAAAATTGTTTGATTCTATGTAGAGACGGGGGGCTTATTTTCACATTCAAATATTAAATTTTATTTTCAAGGAAGACAATAATAGAAAATCTCATATTTTGTATATAATACAAGGCTAGAGGACAGAGAAAATACACAGAAAAACGGAAGAAAGATAGAGGAAGAAAGAGTGACGCAGAGAAACAGAAAAAGAAAGAGAGAAAAATTATTATGAATTTGAAATTAAATGTTGATTATGGTGACAATATATTTATATCCGATTCAGAGCCGGCCGCTTCTGAATCGATGGCGATTTTGAGTTGGCGCAAGAAGTTGGTGATATGGTGGAAGAGTTGGCGCGGATCAAGATTGGTGCAATTTCGTGGCACCGGGTTGCCGAGGTAGATTGTGAGCAAGGCAGTTTTTGACTGAAAATTAAGAGTTTAAAAATAAAAACTAGGATTCTTGGTGCTCACCTTCACAGAGTTATACACTTCCCAAGTGTTTTTACTTGTTCGTTTCGCGAACTCAATAAACTGTGCCAATGGTACATTGGACCCACTATTCTCCATCTCTTTCTCAGCTCGAAATGTCAAATCATCGATTTCAGCCAATTCCTGACCGATTCTCACAAAATCCTCATTTTCAAGCCCCTCCAAAGGTGCAAGCAATCTGAAGAGCTCATCCAAATCCACGTTGATCTCATCGCGCAGAATTGTGATCAAAAGATTCAGCACATTTTGCGATGCACCGGGTGGTGCTGGAGATTTCAGTATCGAATCGATTTCGGAGATCGAGAAGCCTTGCACCGCGCAACAACTTCGATCATCGAAAAACGCCACATTCAGTACAGCGACGATCATTTGCATCACTTGGCGAAGTGCCTTATTCTCGCGCACCGCTTTACACACTTTATCGAATTCTTCGATTCGCGCGCGCAAGTGCGACATGGCTTGCGGAAATCGGCTCATATGCCGCATCGTCTCCAACTTTTCCTCGATTCTCTCGATCTTGGTGAGTCCCAGTAAAAATTCCTCGTTGGCGTCGTTGGGTGTCGTTTTTTGGCGCAACAATTGGGTGTCGCAAGCGGTTGGTGCGATTGTAGAGAGTAAGTCGACTAGTGCGCCATCGAGCACTTTGGTGTCCATACGATGAATGGCGAACATCACCTCGAAGAGTTGGAGATTGATTCGCGAGCGGACGAGTTCGACTTGATGACAGAGATGAGGTGGCAGATGGAAGATGATAGTAGTGGTGGATGGTGGAGTGGTCTCAATTTTTCGAGCAATGTTCTGTAAATTGTTGATTTGTATATATTTCCGGTAGTTTTGTAGTTCCTAACTTTGACCGTCTAACCTGGTTTTCAGAATTAGTTGAAGCAACTTCTTGAATTTTTCAACTTCATCGAAAGAGGGTTTTCGAAATGTTCATTATATTCTTTATTTTATTTTTTCGTTTCTATATTTTTCATTGAGAACTTTCAGTATATTGACCAACATTTTTAAAATGTAGATTTTTCGCGCAGTTTTTACATAAAACAATATTAGAATCGAAAATTTTGCACCGTTTGAACAGTTTTGAACAGTTCTCAAAATAAGTTTCTATATTTTAAAATTTTTCTAATTTCTGTAATGTTGAAAAGTATCTTCTGAATCTCTATACGTTTTTCAAGTTTACCACCCACCTCAATATAAATCTCCATATTGTTTTTGGTCTCCTCAAAAATAGTCGATTTCGTCTGTAGCTCATTCATCATATTCCAATCCACAACTCCCGTTTGATCCAAATATTTTGGCTGCTCATTCTCTCCCGGTTTACAAGGTTGCGAAGTCGACGGATTCTGTTGATCCAACGACGTGGCTTCAGTCTTCAGAATATTGTTGTTGTTATTGTTATTATTGGCGATTGTACTATTATGACTTGTAGTATGACTATTAGTGTTATTATGCTGCTGCTGTTGCTGTTGATGTTGTTGTTGCAATGCGGGGAATATGCTCAATGGATTGAAACGAAGATTCGTTCGCATTTGTGGTGGATGAAGTTGGTGAGAGGCGGCAGCGGCTGCCAAGTTGGCTGCCACCAACAAATCTGTGTTGCTGGTCAGATTGGTTGGCATTGTGGCGCGACGGCCGCTTGACAGAGGAACACCGCCTCCACCACGACGTTGGGTGGGACTGATGGGGGACTTGGGAGAGGAGCGACCTTGCATTGGGCGCCCACGCCCTCGGACGTTTGGGAAGCACAGTTTCATGTACTCTTCGACCTGGCCAGCGTATTTGTCCATGTAGCTGATTGGGTCACCCTAAACGAGTACTTATTGATTGTTGAATTAGAAATTTTGATTTAATTTGTTAATCCAGTTCAAAAAAAAATTAGCGATCAATTTTTACGAAGAAAATAGGTGAAAATTGAAGAAAATTTGTTTTCACTAAAAAATCCAACAAAACCAAAAATCGTGTTGTAGTTTGAAGTCTTATGATTACTTTAGTATTTCCCAGAAACAAACCGCCAATCCATGCAACGAAACCATGTGACTCTTGACATTGTTCTTCGAATACGTTGACGTAAAATCACAAGCCGGACATTGAAACATTGGTTTGGCCACGTGACATTGTCTGATGTGGCAAGGGAGTTTTGAAGAATGCACATCTTTTTGACAAATTACACAGAATTGAAATGTGCATGGATAGGACTGAAAATTGAGAATATAGATTAGGGTATATTATCAAATTCACAGTATTAAAATCGAATTTTTCAGGGACAGAGTCACCAGTCAATGGCAAGAGATGAGCAAGACATGAAGCATAAAGTGAGTTTTTTTTTCAAAGTTTTCGAAAATAAAAAATTATTAAAATAAATATTTGAAAAACAAACTTCACAAGTAAAAATTCCACCAAGTTCGTAAACCTGTGGAAACTACTCTACTTTGGCAAAAAATCTTGTCAGATTAAGCATGAATATTAACAAATCACTAAAAAAATCTTCCCAATAAAATTTTTATTAAAAAAAAACAGGCAAATATTTCTCTCATTTTGACAAACACACTGACCCCGTAGATATAACTGACCATCTCTGTATTAATTTTTGAAATTTTATTTTTGTAGAGTTAGGTTAAAAATTACGTGAAAAATGATATTAATAGTTGAATTCTCTCGATAAATACTCTGAACAGCAGATTTTCAAGCTCCTAAGTTTGAAATATAAAACCCAGTAACTGAGTTTAAGAAGAACCCTGTTGTTAATCTCGTTTTCCTACTGAATAGCTAATTTTTTATCAATTCATATCAGAAAACCTGCATGTTAAACTCCCTCTTTCTACTACAAAGCGACGAAAAAAACGGGAATTTTTTCTTGGATTAAGTACGTATTAACATAATTATTTATTTGAGAGAAAATTCAATGTGATTCGCTACCACGGACCATATCTCTCTGCTCACCCTTTTTCTCTCCTGTGTCGTAGCTTGTTGCTGTTGTTGTTGCGCAGCGTGAGCCTGTGCCTGACTTGCGGCTGCCTGCGCCGCTTGTTGCTGTCGCTGAAACTGAGCCGCCATCGCTTGCTGCGCTTGAAAAATCTGACTGAATTGCAACAGTGTGACGGCGTCGGGTGTGAATATTGGCGGTGTCGGCATTGGCGACGTCTCCTGCTTCACTACCAACGCGTTGGCTGCAACCGCATTCGCTGCGCCAACCGCATTGGCGTTCGAATTGGCCGCCGCCGCATTCATCAACGACGCCAACATGTCCATCGAAGAGGCGTCTGATGCCGATGTGTTGGTGGGAGATGTGGAGGAGGAGCATTCATCGGCGCCACCGCCATTTGATGTTACTTGTGATGCGATTGTTGTACGTGGCGCGGGTGTCGATTGTTGTTGCGGTTGAGAAGCGAGCATCATTGCGTCGTGCCTATAAATAATGAGATCCAAAGAAAATACTGTAATTTGATGAGAGTATCAAATATTACGAATTTAAGGTCATTTAGGTTCAGGTTACTGTAACTGGTATTGAATAACAATGAATTTTTTGGGATCTATGATCTTAGTTATTGTTAAATCAGTATCAATCCTAACTGAAAATCTGAATATATAATCTTCTAGGAAACTTGTAATTTACAAGTTGTAAATATACAACTACAGACGCTCATTTCAGAAATATTTGAGCGAGAAAGAAGACACAGTAACCCTGATGACAGAGTTTGACTGAATTTTGGATTTCAAATATCCCTTAGTACCTTTAGTACAGATTATAGAAAGAAATGATGTCAAACTGTTTTTACGCACATGGATTCTTGTTGAGACCATCGAACCATGACTAAAGAACACTTTTTTTGAAAAACATAAGGTTACAACCTATTCTATGGTTTGGGATTAAAAATCAAGTAATAACGCATATAAATAATGGAAAATATGCTTAATCCCAAACGAAATCCCCAACTAATACCTTGAAAATGGACAGATTAGAAGGTGTATCAGAGCCAACCTAGATAATGGAAAGAAGAGCATTTTTCGCTGATCAATTTTAGATTTTAAATCTCGAACGCGCCGAAAATCAATTTTTTTCGTATGATTAGATCATCAAACTTAGGGATTATGTGGAAAACAAGCCGATTTGTAGGATTTGTACGGATTTCTGATTTACGGAAGTTGTAGTAGCGTCAAAATAAGCACGTGGATTCTCAAGGGTAGAAAATTTAAAGATTTATGTTGTTGAATAGCGTAGTAGAAGTGATGATTAGAAAAGACATAGGAAAATAATGATTGTGGGGTACTGTAGAGAAAACCCAAGTGGAACTGATAAGCCTAATATTGACGTTTTGAACCACGTTGATTTTCATTCTATTTTTTGGCGGAAATACTAACGTGGATTTTTAGTGCATATTTTGAAAACTGAAAACAAGAAATGCTCTAAATTGAGCTAACAGAATAATCAAAAGTTTTTTTTAGAACCTCTATCGTGGATTTATTTGTTAAGTTTTATATCAAAACATTTCGAATGTTTGTAAATTATTGAGGCTAGATTCAATTTTTCTCTGAAATTCCTAGAGTTATTCTCAATACAGAATAACCAACCAGAATCACAGTGAAAAGGCTACAGTAATCTCATGTACTAGCACAATTCAAAAAACATCCTAGCCAGAATTCTAAAAGATAACAACTGAAAAATTCCAAGTTCCAACTCTTTCAAAATTCCTACACTCATAAAAAAGAAAGGAAACAAAAACTCCAAAAAAGGCTCATTCAGGTTTTGGTAGTAAGCTCCTCCTTCAGGGTGTTTTCTCGCGTCGAAAAATGACATGAGAAGGGATTAGGCGGGCGGCCAGCCACCACCCTTACACACACACACCAAAAATAATATCTCATTTGTCATTTGCGCACGCGCGCGCCCAGAAAACTAGGCTTACTACAAAGGGGATTACTACCATTTTCGCGTTTTTTTTGCCTCGTTGCTCATTGTGCTGCTCAAAATAATAAGGGACAACAATGTTTTTGGTGGCGCCAGGAGAAGAAAAAAATTTGATTATTTTTCTTTTTTTTTGCGGATCATTCGAAATTACGAGAGGTGGATTAGGCCTTCATCCTGGTGGTGGTAGGAGGGTGTTTTTCTGACGCGAAAAAAGTAAGAAATTTCGAAAAATGGGACTTGGCGGCAGGGTTTGGAACCTCAGAAAACTCAACATTAGAAATTTCCAGAAAATAATTTCAGAACTTTTTGGCCAAAAAGTCTGAAGCTAGAATAACCTGATGGCAGATACTGGATGGCCGTTTTGAGATAACTTCAGTACTCACCAGGTTAAAGTCAAAGTATAGTGTAGGTTTTTCAAAAGCTCGAGGTTATAATTTCAAAATCACCTAAATTACAGTTCCTTGACAGAACCTGGTAAAACTCCAGGTTTCAATACAGATTTCAGCAAAAATAAAACAGAAAAATTTGGAACTTTCTACTTGATTTTCCAGTTCGAACAATTATAGTTCATGATTTATTTTCAAGTTTTGAACATTTACAATGTTTCAGAACTGACGATTCTCAAAACGTCTTTGAGATGTTTTTCCCCCCAAAAAAGAACTATTGTTCACAGTTCAACCTTGTTTCTGATAAAAAACAGATTATCTTCGTTTTTGACCTACAGTGCCAACCCATACAGAACAAATATTAACAGACCACCCGTTATCTTTTTTCCCTCTTTCTCCCTCTCCCCATCCTTTCTAAACTAGACTATAGTTTTGGAGGGTCCACTATTCATCATCATCAAACATATGACCGAGGAGCAAGTTTTTTTTTTTTTTTGAGTTGCTCTGACCGATAAGAGGAAACAAATTGCGACTTGATTTCGAACTTTTTTCTTATCATCAGCATTATTATTGTACACAAGAATGATATAATTTTTGGCGCCAAACAACTTTTTCTTTGTTGGAATATCCGGCTGAGCAAAGTACTGTAAATTTTTGTTGAAAATCAATTAAAATTTTGTCTTCAACCAACTCGAAACAGAATATTAACTTATATTTAAAATTCTACATTTGAGTTCTAAATCAGAAAAATAAGAAATTGCGCGCAAAATTTCAGAACGACACTGCGAAAAAAATAAAGTTTCAAAATTATCTCCAATATCTTGCTTTTATTTAGAATTTTTTGAAACTTCGAAACTTCAAGCCTAGAGAACATTTTTTTAAAATTCAAAATTATAAAATCTTTGAAATTAAATGACCCGGCCAGGATTGGGACATATGTATGTAATCTGATGGTACCTAATATTCTAAGGTGTAGTGAAACCATAAAACTTGAAAAAAACGTTCTTATAAGAAAAAGACGAGAAAAAAGGACAACAATAAAATATAGAAATGGAGCTCGAAATGGAAGAGAAGAGGGTGGCCTAGAAACCGACAACGTGCAATCGCGCTCCAGTGAAGTTTTTGAATTCAAATTTTTGTTTTTTTGCACAGTTTTATCAATTTTTTGGAGAAACCAACATTTTTACTACATGAAAACACTTGTTTATTTGTTTTCATATTATACTTCCATTAAAATGCGTGTGCTTCCCAAAAAAAATTAATAAAAACGTTCAAAAAACAAAAATTTGAATTCAAAAACTTCACTGGAGCGCGATTGCACGTTGTCGGTTTCTAGGCCACCCTCTTCTCTTCCATTTCGAGCTCCATTTCTATATTTTATTTTTGTCCTTTTTTCTCGTCTTTTTCTTATAAGAACGTTTTTTTCAAGTTTTTATGGTTTCACTACACCTTAGAATATTGAGTACCATCAGATTACATACATATGTTCCAATCCTGGCCGGGTCATTTAAATCTAAAGTTTGAATTCTTGAGTAAAAATTAAAAAAAAAAAACTACGTCCAGTTTTAGCATTGTAAGCTGCGTTCGAAATTAAATATGAGCAAGACCCAAAACTTTATGTTTCAAATATTTTAAAAATTCTCAAATGTTAAAGCGAATGTTTGAATTTTATTTAAAGAATCGCCAGACTTTATATTAAAAAAAAACCACAACTGAAATATCCATTTTCGAAATAATAGGCGATAAAGTCCGTATTCTAGAGCATTGCTTTCGATATTTTGAAATGTCACAATCTATATTGAATCACTCAAAAATTGGTGAAGCGGTCAAGTTTGAAATCCGGAAAAGTTGACGTAGAAAATTAAAAACTACGCATTGAGCTTTCGAAGATCAACGATGATTAAAAAATTTTAAAAGCGCTAAACAAATCTAGAACAATGGGCCTCAAAATTTAACAGCTTCAGAGAGTTAACACGAAAGTTCATATTTCATTAAAGAAAATGCTATTTTGATGCGCCTTGAGTTGACTCTTACACTGAGTATGGCCAAAATTCGAGTCTCAAAGAACACCTCAACAATTTATATCCCCAAAAACCTTGAAAATATGGCGCCCAACCAAATATCTAAATCTAATCTCATAATTTTTGTTATGTGTCACAGCCAATCAAACTTCAAAACTCCGCCCCATTCTCGTCCTTTTTGCCTCTGTCTATCTCATTTACTAATTATTTACATCCATCTCATTTTCATGGAATCCAAATTATTATAGTTACAAGATTGCAAGGGCAAAAACATGGGGATTACTGTAGAAAAAAGAGGGTGTCATGCGTTGTTTTTCGGATTTTTAGGACATTTTTTTGTGTGAGTGCGGAGGAGAAGGCTTCAAATTTGAAAGTTCGTTTTGGAAAATTTCTCTTTAGAAGGTGACTGTTATTCAAAGCAATATCGTCATGCTGTGCAATATCTGTCACAAGGAAGTGAAACAAGTAGGCAAAACTAGACTTGAACGGGCTCGAAACTATCTGCATACTTTTAAAACCTCGAGAAACTATTTCAAGGAACATGATGAAGGTTGTCATGTAACGCAAAAAAATAATATATAAATTATTCCGCATGTTGCTCCCAATTTTGGCACAAAAAATCAAAAATAGAATCATGAAAACATTTCCGAGCTTTTAAAAAAGAAGGTCACGTCAATCCAGTATATTATTTCACAAATTTTGAAATAATTCTCAACTACTTGAGCTCTTGGTTACTCTTAATTTATTCAATAAGTCTCTAGTTTTCGTAGTTCGAAGAGACAAGCTCAAAGCTAGTTTTAGCTTTGGAGTTTGAATTTTTGCCCACCTCACACACGAAGTTAAATTTGTAATTTTTGTGTCAAAACACAGGCACTCATTTGAAAACTCTGATCACGTACATTTAGATTTTCCCTTTTTTTCTCAAATCCAAATCTTTCCTGGGATGGTATTGAAAAAGTATGACTGTATGAAACTTAGCAAAGCAAAATTTTCAAGTGTATATATATTTTAAAAATTCCAAAATCCCCAAAAATGTTCTACCGAAATCTAAAAAAAAAACTTTAAAACCTTTCTCGAAAAAGTACGAAAGTATTTTTCGACACAAAAAATTTGGTAAACAAAACATGTGCAAATCAAGCCAAAACTTATCAAAAAAATGGTGTTATCAGCAGAAAAAATTTTGTTTCGCGAAAAATAAAATTTTTCAAAATTTCAAGAACGAATAGAAGCCTTATAAAAAGAAGCCTACTTCAAAATTTTTACGAAAAAAAATCGAAAATTCGGATTTTTGAGCTTCTTATGCGCGGATTTTCGGCAGTGACTCGAAGGGGGGATTTGAGAAGGGGACAAACATGTGGACAGAAAGTTTGAGAACTTATAGAGGCTTATAATATTTATAAATAATTTCGAGTTTGCTAGATAGTGTAGGTCGATTTTTGTAGGCTCGGGAGTACTGTAAAAATGTTGAGTCTAGAAAGACTGAAAAATAATATTTGCGTTAAAAAAATCTCAAAAATTCCATGTATTGTTTAGTGATAAAAAAATGGAAAGCTGTAGTTTTGGTCCGAAAGACTGCGGGTAGGTTCGTTTGGTCGAGATCGGCAATGTCGGTCGTTTTTGAAAATTCAGATCAAGATATTTTCTCATTTATTTATAGAAAGCACAAAAGCCCGAATACACAACTCTAAAAAATAGTAAAATCCTTAAAATGAACCACAGAGTAACAAAGAGGATTGAGCCCACAAGTTCAGAATCGCGAGGCTTTTTTGAAAGTTAATTTTGAACATACAGCGCTGAGAATTAATGTAGGCTTTCATTCATTTTAAAGTTCCTATAAAACTGAGAGTTACGCTTTTTTGTAGTGACTGAAAATATCATTTTGGGCTCTTTTACAAACGAAGCAGATTGTAGTCTTGTTCAAAAAAAATATACCGGGAAAGTGAAAAACAGTATTTTTTATATAGTTTATTTTTTCATTTTTAGGAATAAGTTTTAAAGTCACTAGAGCTTCTTCATTTCTGTCCAGAAACATGCTTAGGATACCCCGATCAAACATTAACTAAAAGTGCTACACTTCAAAAACCTTTGTTTTTTTGAAAATACAAGTATCAAAAGATGCCGCGGAATTATTTTAAAAACGCTAACAAAAAGTTTTACAACAATTTTCCGTCATGGCCATTCTTTGAACACAGAAAAAAATATTTTGAAACAAAACTAAGTGCCTAACAGACACACGCGCAGAAAAAAAAAGTTGTTTTGATCATTCTTCTCATGGGTAGCCAACCCTCCCCGAGTCACTATTTGTTCAGATTTCGGCCTCTCGCGCCAAAGTAAATATCAAACTAACTAAAAACCTGTGTTTTTTGCCTGCCAGGAGTTAAATTTAGTAAAAAACAACAACATTTAGGTGGTATTTTTAGATGATGAAGCTTTTTTTGTCGCGGGGAAGCGCGGTTGATCTTTGGGCCTGATGGGTGGTAGACATACAGTACCCCATATCGTAAAACTTACAAGACGTGAATGGAGAACGGCGGATGCTTCAGCTTGATATCCTGAAAACGGGAAAATGGTGATTTTGTTTTGATGTGGTTGGAAGTGGCAGAAATGAATAACAACCCTATTTTTTGTAGTACTACTAACGTCAATGATTTTTCACGATTCGGAGCTTGTTTTGCATAAATATGCGCCTTTGAATGATATCTACAGTAACCAGGAAATGATGTAGAAAATATCTGAACTGGAATATGGTGAATCCGAGTTTCATTTAGAGTACATTTTTTTCAGAATGGCGACAGAAAAATTACATGCTACAAGATTCTCATTGAAAATTTCCGCTGCTTTCACAGAAGTTTTTAACCATTTGTTTCAACAAAAATTACGCTTAAAAGTTTAGAACTGTCCGCAACATGTCACTATAATTTTTAAAAAGTCAAATTTTTTCTAAATCCTTCGAGTTTATTTTCTAATTTCTAGATTTTTTAATTTCAGAATAATATAAATTATCACTTCTGAACTTCGAGAAAAAACAGAGTAGTTATTTGAAGTATCTTCTCAAGGCTACGATATTTTAAGTTAAGAAAATTTTAACGTTTGACACTGATTTTGGCTGAGTTCTTATGGATTCCGAAAAATTTAAGTATTCTTTCAGGATGAAATAATAGGTCATAAAAGCAGATTTTTGCGGAATTATTTTGGCTTAAGCCATCTTATTTATCAAAATAAATCGTAAAATAACTTCTTGGCTGAAAACCTAAAGTATCAAAAGTTCTCAAAGTTCCACAGTACCCATTCCCAGCCCCCCTCATCTAACCCCCCTCATCTAAGCATCATTTCATTTTTCCCACGGCTAAAAAAAACTTCAAAAAATTTCAGTGTGTTTTTCCAAAAAACAACAACAAAAATGAAGTATCGTATTACCGAGAAATATTAATTATGTTTTTGACTTCTTCTTTTTTCTCTTCTTCCAAAAATGTGCCTTTTTCTTGGCAGCAAGAGGATCCGTTCGTTCGTTCCTATTCTTGAGAATAAGTTAGTATTTCTAACAAAAAATAGAAACAGAATTTTTAATTTTGGGCCGTTCACGAAAAACAAATAACATTTTTTGGGTTTTTTTTTGCTCTGGGTGGGTTTACTGTAGGTCGATAGTTTTTTTTTTCAAAGGAACAGTGACATTTGCGACGGAGTATACTGAAGGTTTATGTCAAAATACTGTAATTCAAAAACACATTTGAAGAAATGCGCTAATAAACATTAGCCTAGTTTTCTATTAATCCTGTTTGAATACAGATTCTAGACTACTGTAGATTTCAAACTACAGTACCTCTTTACAGTACAACTGGGATACCAAATGATCCCTATAATCTTATTGGAAAAAAATCTAAGAGATAATTTTTGAGAAAAACAGTAATAACATGTTTCTGTGAAAATTTTAGAAGTTTGAATTAGATTTCGAAAACTGAATGTAGTTCGATGAAATATTGAACATCTTGAAATACTTAAGTTATAAATCACAAACTACAATACATCTATGAAACTTCCACTGAAAAATTTCAAACATATTTTGTAAAGCTCTTTTATGGTGTGGTCATTTTCAGTTCAGTTTTTAAACAATTCTTCATATGTTGACTTTCTTGGAACTATTCACATGGTGTCCTAATTTATAGTACCCCCACTGACACTCACCTTTTTTGTTGTTCCCGATGTCACCAAAAGAAAAAATCCAGCCGCGTTGTCGCGTTCTGGAAAAATGACAAAATTTTTCAAATTCCAAACCAAATAAATGAGGAGAAGCAAGAGTTTTGCGAGTATTTACATATGCAAAGTTGTTGTTTTTTTCTTTCACATTGAAAACGGAAAAGCAAAGAGGCGTGGCCTATTTTTGAATACTGAACCAATGATGTTCGCGATGCGCGCTCCGCCCATTCTTTCGGAGAACGAAAAAGCTTGGAAGGTTTTTGAAATTCGAAAATATATCCTAGAGCTGGGTTACTGTAAGTTTAGGAAGGTGTGCGCTTTTGAAAGTAACCTGAGTTAAATTAGAGAGCGAGTCTTGAGAGGCGCAGAGAAGGTGACGAGAAATAAACTAGAAGAGAGAGAATGACGCAGAAGAGGAGAGAAAAAATTATGAATCTTTATATAACAGTAATCCAACAGTTTTCAAAAGAAAAAAAAATGATTTTAGATACCAGGAAAATTGAGGAGAATTCGAGAAGGATGAATTTTTAAAAAGTCACTAGGTACAGTAGATAAATTGTATTTTGGAATGACACAGAAAAACCGTATATTTTCCTAAAGTTTAACAAACCAGGAGCAGAAAAATCTAACATGCTCCTTAAAATATACAGTAACCCAACTTTTTCAACCGAACCCATCGAACTATCGAAGAAACATGGTAATGGAAAAAAGTGTAGGAGACTTAGATGAAAATTAGAGAAATGCCTTTGAACATTCAATTGTGCAGTATTCAGGATTTAAAGAAACTACAGTAACCCTCCTAAAAACCAGGAACCCCTATCAATGTAGTTGTTCCAAAGAGACGCAGAGTATGCAAAAAAGAATAACAGAAAGTCATTATCATATATAAAACACATAATTAAAACAATAATTAATTCCCGAATATTTTTTTTGTTGCTAGCTCGGGATACTGTATTGGTTGAAACAATTGACATTCACACGTTTTATGTGGATTTCATACACATCATTAATAATTTTATTATTATATGTACATGTTGTGCCCATTATTATTACTACTTGCACATAGGGAGGAGTCACACCAGGCGCCTGCACCCACACACAAACAATACAACACACACACCAATGGTGTGTGAAGAAGGCAAGAGGCACATTTATCATCGAAATGGCGCCAGGGAGAAGGAATGGGCGTTACACCCGCACCATTGGCGGCGGCTTGGGATAAGAGGGTGATGATGAGGATGAGAAAATGTTCTGTGGGTGGGATGAAGAGGAAAAAGAGAAATTTTACACCGATTTTAAATTGAATTTGAGCTTTGACATTTGAAATTTAGAGGTTTTGAAAGAAAACAGCGTTCAGGAACAAGGATTACCTCAAAAATCTGGGTTGGAAGCTAAATTTTGGGCTAAATATTTACAACGAATTCGGACCTCGGTTGAAAAACCCAGAATTTTGAAGACATGAATTTTCATGTGAAAAATTCTGCAAATTCAGAAAATAAATTTTAGGCCAAAATTTAATATTTTAAAAAGAGAAAAAATAATTCAGGTAGTGAAAATTACTGGAACTCCATCTTAGAAAACTCAAAATTGAACGCTAAGAATAAAGCTATTATCATTTCATATTTTAGAGTGAAAAAATGCTTAGAAATTCAAATTTTGGTGCGGGATATGTACGTGTCACAATTCAAATTCATGTGCTAATGATCACGTTTCCAAAAATTAATACTGACTTGTAAAATTCAAATATCTTGAATCCACGTTTGAAGATTATTCTTAGCGTCAAAAAACTATTAATTTGAAAAAATTCCTCAAGACAGCAAAAATATTCAAAACAATCCACGAGAAAATACACTTTATCGGTAGAAATCGACAGGGAATAGCAAAATAAAAAAGCTTTGTCATCTGAAAGGGACTTCGCTTTCACAAAAAAAAATGAATAATAAGCAAAAGTAAGCATTCTCACTCCATAATGTGTAAAAACGCACCTAGCCCCTCCCATTTTAGCCCTCCACTCTTCCGTCTTCTTCTCCTCCCCAACAAAATCACTTTTCAAAGCAAAACAACAAGTTGCGCAATAATAAGATGCATAATAAGAAACATCTGAAAAAACAAGATATTTAAGAGAGAAGATGCCAAGAGAAAGTTGTTTTTTGGTACTACTTTACTATATAAGATGAAAACGAAAAAAAAACGAAAGAAACGAGTAGAGGAATTGATCCTAACACCTTTGGATTACTAGACAAAAATATATACCGCTTGACCACGTAGTTTATAGTGCAAAATGCACAAAGCATTTTTGTTGGAGAAATGAAAAGTGAGGACACCTTGTTTGGTTTTTTCGTGTGCTCCCAGAGCTACTGATATGTGTGTACATAGGCTTTTGAGAGATGTGAAAAGCACACGAAAGCAAGAAAAAAAACAACATATTGACAAACTGACCGGAGGACTTTTTTGGTGGGTGTCGAAAAGATGGATTTGGCGTCAGATTTCTTGTAATTTGGGTTAAAATTTTGAAGTTCGCTTCAATATGTCAAAATTGTATCTTTTATTGCCAGAATCAATGAGACTCCAAAAATTTGAAAAGAATTTCCGGACGCAGAATTCACTCTCTAACGAAGAAGAATAGAACTGACTACGTGAAAAACATTACATTAACTCCTAGAAGGTGAACATGTGGATTTTAGTAACCAAACTATTACCACAGTTTGAAGCTTAGAGTTTCATATGTCAAGTTCTGCAAGGTTTACACGTGAATTTTTAACACCTTATCTTATACAGAAATATGGTTTTCGAGAAGAAGTTCAGAAATTTCAGACAGATTTAATTTAAGCCTGAATTCGAGCCTTACCCAAAACTAAAATTTATACTTGATTGCAAGGATCGTGTTCATTATATGCTTTAGAGTATATCCTTTAATGTCAGAATTCTTCATTTTTTTCGAAATATAATTTTTTATTTCCAGAATGGACCTTACAAATTTTGATAGTAAAATATTTCAGCCCAAACACTCTTCAGTATCCAAAAGTTGGTAGTTTGGTTCTAAGAATTCTCATCAAAAATTGAAACGTCGAAATTCTGGCGTCAAAACCGCCTAAAAACAATTCGCTCCCAATAAAAAATGACCTGCTCCAAAAAAACAACAATTTCTATTTGCTCTACCTATATCTTGCTGCTGTCGAAAAAAAAAACAGTAGCACTAGCACAAAAGCGAGAAAATACGAAAACGATACGCAAACAATACGGAGATTCCGCGCCCCGCGCGCGCGGGCGCAAAAAAACGCTTCTGAGCTTAACTCACAACCTTTTTTTGGGAAGAGGGCGCGCAATAGATTATTATATAGACATATATAGAAGCGAGAGCGAGAACGAGAACAATGGGTGAGAATTTTTTGACATTTGATCCGCAGCCGCCGCCAGGTTTCAACAATCAAGAGAGCAACACAACAACAGAAAAACAATCAATGTTGGACGGGAACCGAGGATTGAACCTGTGATCTTGGAATGGGTAGATCTGGGTCATAATGTTTAAATAGAGGGGTCATTAAGCCCATACCCAAAGAAAATATACGATAAAATAAATACACACGTGATGATCCTATATTTTCCTAAATTTATAAATTTCTGAACCTCCTCAACGTCTAAAAAGACAATTTTTCGAATTTTCAAGCCAGTAGTTACTTATCTGATTAAACTTATTATACTTAAAGTGAAAAGTTAATTGAATTCAATTCGCTCTGCATTTCGCCGAAGTTGCTCACCTATGACTTATAAGCTGTCAAGTAATTACCCATGTTCAAGATCCAGGTTCCTAACATCAAAATTTTAAGTCTGTTAGATTAACTTTTAAATGTAGCCGTTTTTACCGTTTTTTTTGCAGAAATATTCCAGACTTCCGTTCATTCTTTGCTAACTTATTAGTGAATGACTGACGTGTTTAAGAATCTTAAGATTGTATGTTCAATTCTCATATTCTTTGAAAACTAAACCAAAATGTAAGCAAAGTGACTAATTATACCACGAAACAGAAATTCAGCCCAAAAATATTCTCTTGAGGTTTTCTTTGAAGCGAACCGCCCGAACTGAACCAAGCTTAGAAAAAATCGGTCCAAAAATTGTAGTAGTTTCTGAAACAAACTCTGAAACGTTCTTGAAGTAGACGAAAAATGCTCTCGATAGAATTTTATTCAATTTTCAGAACTGAACCTCGTGGATCTTTTTTTAAAAAATAACTTTAAGGCGTAGATTTTTGAAACGTCTAATTGTTAGTCATTTTCATACTGAAACTGCTTGATTGTACATAAACTTCAAAATGGATCCTCAATTTTCAAAGTAGAGACAGATGTTTGACCGTAGCATGCCTATAATAGTGAGATGGACATCTGTAAGTCCTTTTCAAGACAAATTTTGGACCCGATACATCTAAATGGGTGCCATATTTTTGCCCAACTTCATTCAAAAATTATGTAAATACAATTTGTTTTGAAAATAGAAATTCCACGTGCACCCATTATTATTCATATAATAAGGGAAGAAAATAAGAATAGTAAAAAAAAAACAACAAAACATTTTTTGTGCTAAACATCTGTTTTATAGTATGATCTAACAAAAACAAACTTGAGTCTTGTTTTGGAGAAAAAATGGATTCGAAATTGTGGTTTCACGTCACAAAGTCCAAAAAGTGTCAGAAATTCTGAGAGCTATAGTGATCTTAGGTTAATCTAGAAATCCGTAGTAATCCTGATAATCTATATACCCCCATGAAAGTAAATTTAAAAACCTACAGTACCCTGACCTCTCTCAAACAATCAAACAAAAAGCGAACGCAGAACTTTTTGGGAACTCGAACATAAATTTGTTTTGCCTGCGCGCGCGGCTTTTTCAAACAAAGTGCACCTGGGCACTCGCGCCAGCAAAAGGAGTACGGTAGGCGAGAGAGTAAGAGAGCCGAGAAAAGATTGATTTTTTTTTGGGTGTTGAAAGGGTTACGTAATAACTAGAATATTTTTGGTGGCAGGGACGATGGACGCTACAATATGTGATATTATATTTCCTATTGAAGACTACAATATTTTAATATTGTTATTCTGAGAGGTGTTGGTAAATAAATTTGAGAAGCTTCTTTTTTAGTAACACAGCGACTTTGAAAATATTAAATTCAAAAATGTTCCCAAAATTTGAAACAAATCAGGCTTGAACTAACAATAAGCGCTGGGCTTTTTCAAGGACGGCCATCTTTAAAGTTTTTTTTTAAACGAACTTTTAAAAATCTGAAACAGATCAAAAATGTGGATAAATTTCAAGAATTGAGAGTTTTTCAATCTAAACTAGAAGAAAGATAAAATCGAGAGGTACTGTCATTTTTAGACAAAACCCTGATGCTACTCGTAAATTTCAAATTATTAGATTTCAGCAGAAATCTCACAATTTCAGTCTGAAAATCAACATCCAGAACTTCCTATAACCTACAAACCAGGCATACCTCCACCGGCACCCTGGGTGGCCTATGTTCCAAAATACACTCTGGGTTTGAGGTCCGAAAAACACTATAAAAATTTTTTTTTTTGCGCTTTCGGCGCTGCTGACTTACGCATTTTTAACCGTTTTTCTTCTAGATTTAAACATTTTACACTCTGAAATTCCGCGATTCTGATTATTTCCAAAATACACCCTGGATTCCTATGACTCTGGTGGAGGTATGAAACCAGGTGTAATATTTTCAAAAAAAAAAGAAGCATTTTTTCCCACTTCAAAAGTTGCGACCCGATAGATTTGAATAAACTGGAGTTGATCCGAATTATCAGAATGGGTGAAGAAATTTTAAAAGTTTGAATCTGGCCGTCTGGATCTGTTATGAAATTTATTGAAAAAAAGTGTGAACGCTCCGAAAATTTTCTAAGTCAGAGTATGGAGATTACCGACTGACCTAAGAATGTTTCCAAGAATATTTATAATTACGTTGAAACACTTTTCGAACGAATAACATTCAAAATATCACTTTTATCACCGTTTAACTGGTAGTACTCATTATCGGTCACTATCAAAATCTTTTTGGGTGTTTCGAGCACCTTTTAGGCTAAAAATCCGATATTTGGGACGTCGTGAACGTCTAAAAAAAACAAATTGGAGTTTTCAGCAGTGGGCTTTCAAAAAAGCGAATTTTCCTCGAAAATTCTTGGAAATCACACAATTTGTTCGATTCATGTTCACTGTTTTGGGTTTAATTTCAATAAATACTGCAACCTTCAATAATCTTTTCTACAGTAACCTCTTTCCTCCCTCTCACTTAAATCTTCGTCTCTCAACCCAGTACAAATATGTTTACTACTAATAATAATGTGTATATGTGTGTGCGTGTTCCTCATCCCCCTCCCCCAGCCGCCTATTAGTACTTCAACTATAACCAAAAAACACAACACATAACAACAAAAACAACATGGCAACATTAAGAAAAAGAAGGAGAAGATGAAGCCGAAAGTTGGATACCAGTCTTTTCTTTTTGGCGCGCGCGCCCAAAAAGAAACACTTATTACCATTTTTACTTTCAGTCCTCCTCATCTGCTACTTCTTCTTCTTTAAACACGAAAAAAAACAACAAAAACATTGACTACAAAGATGGAAAGGGGATTTTCGGAGATCAAAGAATCAGGACTACAAACTGACATACTGAAACCTAGACTTCAGACTTGTCTAAAAAAACACAACTTTTTGATCTAGAATTCAAACTGGTCCAAAATTTCACGTTTCTGCACCAAAAAATATGCTTATTTGAGAACTACAATAATTTTTGGGCACAATTCCAAAGACCTAGGAATTTGCACATTTATCTAGGAGATATACATTTTATTATTGAGAAAACGGTTCAATTTTAAAAATGAATGTTCCTAAAATTTAAAAAAAAATCCCTCAAGACTGAAAATTGACATCTGTGCTTCGGGAAACTCCACAGTAATCCAACTTAAAATAATTCAATGTTCACATACTAGTAGTTCCCGGAAGTCTTAATTCTGAATCTGGTAGGATTATCGCTCGGTGAAAAAGTTTTTTATCATCTAAACGAAGCACAACATCGGTTTTCTTGTTTTGACCTAAATAGTAACTAAATAAAACAAATCACTAAATGATCAGAAACCCGGATCGTATATGTTTCAAATATTTTTGAAATCAAAAATTCCTCTTGAATTTTTGGTTCCTCTTTCAGTAATATCGGAAGTGTGTTAATCCTGGGGTTTCTTGAAAATATCAATATTTTTTATGAATTGTTTTTTGGCCTTGATTGTTGTTCCTCAAATTTTTAAGTATTACCATCTTTTCTCTCGTAAGAATGTTCACTGAAACAGGTACTACTACGAAAACTTAGCAGATTTATTGAACCGAAATTTCAAAAATCTACAACCCGAAAAAGGTGTGTTTTGGGGGTTTCTGCTTCGACCTCACGCTTTTTCAAAAAAAAAAAAATCAGCACATTTTTCCCAGCCTTGAAAGTTATAAGGATCCTCTAAAAGCCTTCTCTCTTCATTTTTTTCACATATTCAAATTAGTCACCGGTTCATCGACTTTCTGCTAGTAGTATTAACATGTCCTCCAATTTGTTACTATACATTTCATAAATATGTACATTTGTACACTTTTTTTGTCTCCTGAATAAAACTACTACTAGACAGAAATGAAATAAAAAACTCTTTACACGGCTTTTTAAATGGTTTTTATTAGTTTTGACACTTTTTCTTTGGAAGGCGAACGAAAAACATGGAACATGGGGGGACCTACTGTAGAAATAGGGTTTTGATGGAGAAGTGAAGTAGGAAAAAAGTGGACATGACTTTAAAAATTTTGGAACCCAAACAAGAAAAAATGTGGCGAACCTCAAACAAAACAAAACGAGAAATAGAGAAGAAGTTGAATGGTGATGAAAGAAATGCGGTAAAACTGACTTTTTTGAAGTTGCCGCCAAATGCTCTTTGTTTGAAATTTTGAAAGAGAAAAGGGTGGAAATGGGATACTGTAGGTTTCTGAATTTTTTGAGAATGCGTAAAGAACTTGCTGGGAACTTATTAGTCACGTGGGTTTTATGTCCAAAAATTTTTTTTGAGAAAACTGGGAGTTTTTATCAAAATTTTTGATTTTTGGTTCCAGAACATGAAACTTATGTGGAAATCGTGAAAATTTCTGAACTCATAAAATCTCAGTGGATTTTTTTGGGCTAAGATTTTTGTATTTTCTCGAAAACGTATTTGAAATCACGAGACTCAATGCCACGTGGCACAAAGTTTAGAAAAATATCCTTTTTTGCCTAATAGAATTGAAAATTGAGTGCTTCGTTCCTTGATTCAAAAAAATTTATTAGCACGCTAAGATTTATATTTCAGCCGAGTGGATTTTCAAGCACAGTAATTCGAAAGTAGCATTTTTGACGTGAGATTTATTCTTCTGAAAACTGACTTGAGGAAAAATGAAATTCTTTGAGACCGAAACAGTTTTTGAAACTGTAACGTGGCAATTTTGTCACGAAGAACTTCTATCTAAAAAACCTTGTGACCTTGCCGGTCCAAAAACTTTTTAGTCAGTTGTTTTTTGGCGCTAAAGAGATGATGAAGTCTAAAAATAATTTGGTAATAATTGAACGTGGAATTTTCGTTCATTAATAAATTTATTAATTATTTGAAAAAATCGTGAACTTAGAGCTTTAAATTCTTAAACTCAAATTAATTGTCTAAAACCACGTGAATGTTTTGACGCGAAAAATAAAAATTTCGAAAAAAAAGTTTGTTAAAAAATAAATAAAAGAAAGTTTGTTTATCTGCGACCAAGTAACATCAATAAACGGATATAGAGTACATGATGATAGAGATTTTATCAAATAACCGCATCTTTACTAGACAACATTAATTAGGAATTTGAAATCGACATCGCATTCCGATTTCGGCGCGGAGATTTTAAAATCTGTAATTTTTACCCAGGAAATTTGAATTTCACAAAATTATATCCTATTATTCAAAGCTTAATCTAAAATTTTTGGAATTCGTAAAAATAAAACCAGAAATGAAACAAAACAACGAACAAATTGTCGAAAAATCGAAAAAAAAAAGTGAACCTAAATAAAAAAGTTTTTTTGAATCATTTTTTTGTCTTACTGTCAAGGGAACACAGAGAGAAGGGAGACGGAGAAGAGAACACCGTTCTTATCAAAAACGGTTCAAGGCGCCTTCTCGTTGCGCGCCTGATACCCCCACACAATATAGAGAAAGACAAAAGGGACACACAAATTAAACCACCTTGAAAATGTGAAACAACACTGTATCATCACTAGTACTACTATTAGCAGTCGTTTTTTTTAAATGATCGTTTTGATGCAGTTAAAAAGTTTTAAGAAGTGGAAGTTGGCATCGAACTTGACATTCAAGAAACATGGATTTTTGGCGCCTAAATATTGAAATTAATACTTTGAAACGTGGATTTCTTTGTCGCGTAGTTTTATAAATCAGTTTTTTGGCCAACGTTTTGAAAGTAGGTTTTTTTAAACTAAAAGATATGAAAAATAAAAAAAATTTTTGAATTAGAAAATTTTGGCACTCGAAGGACTGATTTTCAGGATTTGTAACATCTATTTTTAAAAAATCAAGAAAATTTTTGAATTTTCTAAACGTAGGTTTTTGTAGGCGTTTGAAATCATTAAAACAAGCGTTTTTGGCAACGAAATTTGGATTTTAAAATTCAATTCTTCACATTAAAATGATATTCACCAACTGACCGTTTTTACCTGTTCTTGAGACAATTTTGCTGCGCGAAAATTGAGTGTCAATTTTGTTATCTATATTTAGAAAAAAGATGGAATGAGATAGTTCGACATTGATGAACTCTATTTCTTTTTTTCAAAATAAACTCGTTTTCTAAACATTTTAAACTCCTATTTAGTCTATGTCAGAAAGTTGTGAAAATCACTTTTAGAAATATCTTCCAAATATTTTTCACAGTGATAAAATTTATGACTCTCAAGAATATAAATTCGTGAATTTTCGTGAAACTTCGCGCAATGAAACAAAAAAAGGAAAAAAGGTTTTATCATCAATTTTCACGCGCTTGGATGAGATTATCGGACAAACCTTACGACCCTTTTCAAATTTATTGCTTTTTTGTCATTCGTGAGAGAAAGAGGCGTTCAAAAAATTTTGAATTGTCAATAACAATATAAAAATAATATAAATTTGAAGCTTTTCTTCAAAATCAAGGCAGGATTTTTTAGATGCTGATCGTATTACTTTTTTATGTTTTATCCTAAGTTCAAGTTTCTGTAAGACATTTTTGTTTGATTTTAAAATATATTCACCTGCATTTTACGGTGTTCCCAAACTTTTCACATTAAACTCACTTCTCAAATTATAAATCAATCGCGAATCGAAATCCCATTTCAAAACAACTGGTGTGGTATACACCAATGCGTGCCGCCAATTGAAGTTTGCCGAAGTTTTTCGAGGAATGATTTCAAAAAAGAGCACACACACATACACACATGTGCCTGATGATTTATAATTATATGACGATGAACCCAAAAGAAAGAAGATTTAGGGGGAACAACATTTTTTTAGGATGATGAGATGAGGGAATTGTTATTGTGATTGGTTGTTTTGCCACAAAAAATGAAACAAATTATGGGAAGAGATACATAGAGAAGCCAGAGAAACTTCAAAAAACTTCAAATTCTTTCAGAAAATATAAGATTTTTTAATTCTGTGGCAAAAGTAAAAGTTTCGTTTCTCTTATTGATAAAATAAAACTCTAATGTGAGATCAAAATTAAATTTCTCTGAAATTTAACTCTATTTTAAATGTGAGCAAGCAGAAATGCAGCTCTTTTTGAGTACCATAAAATGCTGAATTCACTAACTTTCAAATACAAACAATTTTTTTCAGGCGACGACGAGTAAAGTTGATGGATCTGCTCGCCTTCAGAAGTTAGCTGGTAAACCTGAGGTTAGTTTATTTTTAGAAGTCCAACTGGGATAGTAGGGAGTGGTTATCATAAAAATAATGTTCGAATTGTGAGAGATGGGTACTGTTTTTCTCGGGTGTACTACAATTTTTGATGGAATCTCTATGAGATTAGACTCGGTTTTTTTTGTTGAAAAAGTTTGAAGCTCAGTCCACGTTAGTTGCGAGTTTTTTCTGGAGAATTCTAAATTTTGGTCCAGGCGATTATGAGTACTATGTTATTAATTGATGTTCTGCTTCTATGACAATTATTTTTTTTGGTCTGTTGAACTTTTTGTCGAATGCTCTGGTGAAAGTTAGTTTTTATTCGCGATAGTTTTTTTAAAAACATCTTTTGATCTGAATATCATAAGATTTTGCCAGTATTCAAGCCTTCCTTTTTTTCTTCCGATCTTGTCGTCGCCAACTATTTCGAATACTGTAATTTTGAAGGAAGGAACAATTTTCACGTCATCAAAGTAAATCTTTTCTTATTCGTTTTTTTTGCAAGCAAAAAAAAAAGATTTTTGGTTTTTTCACGTTTTTTTCTTTTCATTTTGCTATGTTTTTTCTTACCCTATTGTTCCATCACCATGACCACGTGTGATTTGAAATTCACTTAAAGTTTCCCTTTTTTGCTGAAATTTTTATTTCTATTTGCTTTCTAAAATGTCGCGCAACTTTGATGCTGAATACGATGATTACCTGAAGCGAAGAGGTTCTACAGTTTCGAGAATGGCGCCAACGAAATTTGAGCCTGTTGATGAAGAAAAAGAAAGAAAGGCGAAGGAAAGTAAATCAGGAGAGTATTCGATGTGAGTTTATATCACATATTACACCAATGATTTTCGGGAGGTTAATTGATGTATTTGTCAGACCGGAGAACAAGTATTCAATGCAAGGGTACCAAGAGAATGGCTCTGATGTTGGCTCCGACGCTCTGGCCTCCGTTCGCACGCTTCGCAACAACCTCCGTGTTCTCTCACTGGATCACAAGGCAAAAGATCAGCCCGTCAAAGCTCATCTCTGCGAATCCGCATGTCAAGACTTGTCGAGAGCCGAAAAATCAATTATGGCTCTCGCCGACAAGCGAAGCTCGGCGATTTTCCGAGGAGACACGGGTCAGGCGAATGAGATTGGCGGCGAAATGGATCGAATTAAACGCAACGCGATTCGTGACGCCTATTCGGATTTGATGTTAGATGGCGCGACGATGCGAGCATTTGGAGTGGATTCGAAATGGACGCCGGAGAAGAATCCACTCCCTGTGGATGATTGGAGACCAATGACGCCTTTGCCGGAGAGGAAAAGAGCTGCGTGGGTGCTCTATAAATTGCACAAAAACTTAATAACATAACCTTACAGTACCCCAGTGCGTGAAAAACGAAATTTAGAAACCCCTGCAGTTCGAACACCAAGTCGACAGTCAACCGCGCGACAAGCTCCACCTCAATCCGCAAAACAGCGAACAACACCAAAGAAGAATCAGCGACTCGCCGAAATTACACACGGAGCACCCGAAGTACATGAAATCGACACGCCACTCACTTCTGGTTCGACTGTTCAAGACGATCCGTATAAAATTCCCACGTATGTTGGACGATGTCCTCATTGCCAACTAACAGAACGTGGACTTGGAAGTAGTGGCGGGATGGAGAAGCATTTTGCGCGTTACTGTAAAGTGATGACGAACTGTAAATTTTGTTTCAAAGTTGTTATGGTGAGTAGAAAACATATTTGCTGGTTCAAATTCACAACTCAAAACTTTTATACTCAAAATTAATTTTTTTGGTGGCCACAAAGTAGGTACCCAAATAAAACACAAAACAAGTAAACTAACAAAAACGTAAATACATATAGAAAAAACTCTTCTGAAAGCCAAAACATTTTTCTTTCAAAATTTCAGAGAATAAAAACTTGCCGGCGACATCAAAGAAAATTAATTTTACCGCATTTCTTTGATACACTATTCAACTTTTTCTTTTGTTTGTTTCAAGTGTGTCTGAAAAGTTTTTTTTTTGTTGAATCTGAGTTCCACCCAAGGGGTTTAAAAACTTACTATCAACAACTTTGAAAAATTGGCAGATCTCTGAACTTACCGATCATCTTATCTATCGTTGTGATTTTCTGCGCGGAACAATGGAGGCTTGTCGAGTTTGCGGACTTGCAATTGACAAAGAAGATCAGGCGGCCAATATAAGCCATCCGATGTGTCGCTCACGAAAAGCACCATCCGGCGCGGAATGGTGTCCTCTATGCACCATCGCGGTTAATAAGGGTGAAGAGAATTGGCGAGAGCATTGCACCACAGGATGTTATAATAATCCAAGAAGTGATTTGAATGGAGAGCGTGATCCTTATGACGTGAAGGCTGAGCAGGACAATATTATGTAAGGAGTTCTTTCTCTTATGTATTAGAGAGTTCGTTGTTTGATTTAGGCGAAAAATTGCGGATAGCGAAGCTGCGGATGTGCAACGCAAGCGAGAGGAACAAGAGGCACAGCGACAGGCGGCTGCGGCTGCGGCACAGAAAACTTCAGGAGGTCGTATGATAGATGCGGATCAGTTGGTTTCTGCACTTCAGAAAATTCAGGAGAGGAAGAAGGCGGAGAAAAAGAAGAAGATGAAAGACGCTGCTAATAACCAAGAGACTTGATTCAACCATGTTTAAACCTAGTTACAGTAATTTAAAATTTAAAAAAATCTTCCCAGAAAACTAATCTCAAAAAAAATTAGCGTCAGAGATTACCCCAGAATTTTTTTTAAAGTTTTTCTTTCTGTGTGAATTTTTAATTGTTTCGTATAAACGAAATAATTTTATTTATCTTTTCAATTTTTTATTTTGAAAAAAAGCCAAAAAAGACTCATGTTTTAATCTGGGCTCGCATATCTAACGGAGACACCTAATAAAACGTATAGATCCTCATTTTTGAACTTTGTTTTTTTTTTTGCTATTCTATTTATCAGCCGGCGGAGTCGTTTTCCAAGTGGCTAGTAATATAACTATTTTGACAGAGTGAGCGAACTCTTTATTTCTTTTTTTTGTTAAATTTTCAGCACTTACCAAAAAACAAAACAAATTTCGGATAATAATATACTTTATTTCATAAATTAATTAACACTAAAAAATGGATTTACTCTTGAGATAACGAAAACGCCGCTCTGGTTGTGTATAGTATTGTTGTTTTCATCGACTTGCGATTGAGTACGGCCACGGTTGCAGAACATAAGATAGATCAAAAACGCTCCAAAAATCAAGAAGAATAAGACGAAGATAACAAGCACAATCATTTCGACTGAAGGAATGAGCATTTTGGGCGGGTGTTTTATATACGAAGAAAGTAGACGCTAAAATCATCATATCACATGATATTATTTTCTTTAATTAAAAATTGTAGGTTTTTGGAAAAACAAAAACAAAGTAAATTAATCTTTCGAACTTATACTGAATATGTAAAAGTGCATAAGATAGTGAGGGGAGAAGGCATCATTATTGTGAGCTTCGGTAATAATTGCTGTGTTGTTGACAAAAAATAGAGCATTGGTATATGAACTGAGAGTAGAAATCTGCAGAAATACGAAAATTATAATCCCAGAGCCGAACCCTATAATTATTTCCAGAAGTTTCCAACGTATTTTTCAAAGCTTCAAATTTAGGAATTTTAATATATTTTTAGGGGATTTTCAAAAAAAAAAACCTTTTTGATGGTTAATATTCAGAATTTCAGAAACTCTAGAAGTAGTAATACATCAAAGTAATATCAAAAACAATAAGAGAAGCTAAAAACCCCAAAATAACTTTGAAATACTTACTTACTCAATTATTCAGCCGTTTTTGTAGACCCTATTTCAGTTAAGGAAAACTGCGTGGTAGAGAACGATTGTGATAACTTCATATTCTTAATAAAACGAGTGATTCTAAAACTATCTAAAATGAAAACTACAGTAATCTTCAGATCTAAAGTTTTAAGGTTTTTGCAACAATTTTGGACGATTTACTGACACCAAAAGAAGTTCTCTTCAAATTTTTTAAAAACTTTACGGAGCCCTCTGAATATTTTCTGTAACAATAGCAGCTCATCTTCACGTATGTAACTTAATGTAGCTCATTTGTCATCCCAGCATACGAAACATTTTGAAATTGACAGTTTATTGAATCAGTGATAATCAAAAGGATTTCGATGTGGAGGATGTGGAATATCGTTGGGGTCGTTCCAATTGTCGTTGTCGTTGACCACTTCGTTTTCTGGCCAAACTTGGCCACGAGCCAAGATACATGCACGTCCGACAATACAGTAGATAATTAGAAGAACAAGAAGTATCAAAGCATCGAGCATTGTGGTGGTTAGAGAAAAGAGTGAAGATGAAAATATATACAAGATGATAATTCGATTATTTCTCTTATGTATTAACGATAGAAATGTTGTTGTTTTCGAGAAGAACTCAAGTCAGGTGACTAGGAGAACACTCAGTTTGTACCCGGAAGTGAATGTAGGGAAAAGTTGTAATTTCTAGTCCGTTCAAACGATAAATGTTCTGAATCGGACCAAAAAGATTGGGCCTAGTTGAGATTTTTATTGATTTATTTTCAAACTCAGCAAGAATCCAATTTTGTCCGGTTTCGAACACTAGCAAAAATAAAAAAAATCGCGACCACAATCTGCTGTAGTCTACGTTCGCCTCTCTTTCCTTGAAAATCGTTTCCTGCGCACAGAATAAAAACACACTAGAACAGCTAAATATTTATTCATATATTAACATAAGAGATTATTGATATTTTAAATAGTACTAAAATTGATATAGTTCTCTGTGCCGGAACCGTTGTCGTTGGTGTTGTGGCCGTTGTTGTCACTGTTGTTGTCGTTGTTGTCGTTGTTGGCATCGTATATTGATTTGATTTTGTTAGATCGATTTATCGCGGTGTAAATAATAACAATAATAATAACGGATAGAAAGACAAGGCCTGCTAGCACCATTTCGATCTTTTCTTTCATTTCAGGCATTTCGAGTAGAAATGATAAGTTTTTCAGAGAGAAGGCGCATTTATACCCAGTATAGTCATACTTTCATAATAATTACTCTGTTGGTTAACGCCCAAAAAAGATTAGTTTTTCGAACGAGAAAAAAGAAGTGGAGACTTACGACATCTGACTATTCAGAATATTGATGTGAGTCTTTCAGTGTACTTGAAGAGAACGATATGCCTTTAAAAGTAGGTTGATATGATTTATCTCAATTCTAATAAACTTCGACGAAAAATCAATATAAGAAAACACATCAGTGATGCAGATATGATCATGAGGATTATAAATTCATGTGTGGCCCGACTTGCCTGGAAGCGAATTTCAATTTTGAATATCTTCCTCACTTTGTGAATTTTCTCAAAACCGTTTTCTCTGGTTACGTAATAGTAGTTAGCACCTGACTATACGCAGAGCCCATTGATTATATACTGGCCGAGTATTTTGTTCGAAAAGCGCTTCATCTTCTCAGATTTAGGAAAAATATAATTATTCAAATATTTAAAAAAAACACCAAGACATTTGACAGATTTCAGTCCTTTCACTTTTGTTATTTTTTATTCCTTTGAAGTTAATTTTTCCAGATTTGCCGGAACGACTCCATCACATCGACATTTCATAGGAAATGCACATAAGGTTAGTTCTTCTTATAATTTATTAACAAACCGCAACGCGCATGCATCGAAAATCACAATTTATTGAATAGATTACTGTCATCCAATTCTTCTTTCAACCTGTAAGATATTGTTGTGAAATTACAGTAGTCTTTGGCTCAGAAATACTTACAAAGGGTAGACGCGATTCAGAAATTCTGTCAGTTTTGGATCGTTGATTGCGCGGTGAATCTGTAAATTTATATATCTAAATCATGGAGCTTATTTCCTTTGTTATTGAAGTACTGTACTTGGTTTTCTAGATCACTCATTAAATCACACTTCTTAAGTCTGAATTTAATTTTTTTTTGTTGAGTTTTTATACCATCATTGTTTCATTAGTCTCTGATTCCTCTCACCTGTGTGGCATTCAACCTCTGAAACTCGTACGAAGTTGCCACACTCATTTTCAAAGAACTCGGTCCACTACACTCATCGGCCCGATTCACATCGGTTCCAGTTTGAGCATCCCGATAAAAAACCTTTTTTGATAGATCGAAGTTGTCTGGTCTAATCGAAACTGATTGTAGGTCACAATCTGATAGAACTTGAGCAGGGCCTGACTCGATTTGTTCAAATAAGATCTGGAATTTAAAAAGGAGATGCCTAGATTTGTACTCAGAATTAGAAATAATTTGAGATTAGAAACTTCTCTTTTAATTCCAAAAAAACTCACTTTTATTGACATTTTAGTACAAATAATGTGTAAATACACGAACCCGAGTTTTTTTCCTGCCAACCGGAAGAACTCTTCAATGAAGTGTGACTAAACCCCCGTTTCCCTTCAAAAATGTTTTTCTCGAAACTTTTTCGCGCACCCGATTTTCTCACCCAACCTACCAAAAAAATTGAACACAGTTTGGTCTGGCGCCAATCTGAATTATTGTGGGAACGGCGGCGCGGTGGAGAAGAAAAAGGAAAACATGAAAGGAGTACTGTAGAGAGGTCATAGAGAGAAAGAGACGCAGAGAAATGAATCTCGGTCAATTAAATTTGAATCCATCAAACTGGTGATGATTTATGAGATCGGGCGGTTTTTAGAAATTTGAAATATGGATTTTTGCTGGAATGTTTGCGTTGTTTCATTTTGTGTGACGCGCGGATAAAAGTTCAAAAAATTTCTCTGGACATTTTGACGCCAACAATGTCTAATTTGAATACTACATTGATGATATGTGAAATATGCAGCATTGGAGTCATAACATTAGGTGTGAAGTTTAAATGATTATTAGTTGAACTTTGGCCTCTGATATTGGGCCGGATTAAGAAATGAGAAGTTTGAGAAGGACTTCGCGGTGATGAATTTTGAAGCATACACATAATTGTTTTTTTCGAAATTCTCAAATTTTCGCAAATATTGTTCAAAATTTTTGAGAACACGCATATTATGCGTTTCAAGATATTTTTGTAATAAAACAGTAGTTTAGACTTTAGCTTTCAAGTTCAGGAACTGAAAACGTGAAATATGCAAATGAAAATATTCGACTGTGAGTTTGGAACTCTGATGTGATTTGTGAGAATCCAGATATTATGATCATTTAAAATTGTTAGGTTAAAATTAGTGTTTGTGAAAAAATGTCAAACCCTATTCATTCGGACTAATTATTAGAAATTAAACATTTTAAATAGCAAGGATTTTGAAATTTCAGTCAGATTTGAAATTCCGAATATCTTGATTTCTCAATTTAAACTATGCTCTGAATTTTGTGATCTGAAAATTTTCGATTTTATCAATTTTTCATAGAACCTCATTTTTCGAATCTGAAATTTTGGCGATAAAAATTCAAATTAAAGTTTCTTTTTTATTGAAGTTTCTAACAAGATTTTTCATCGTAATATCATTTTTTTTACATCCAAAGAAGCATACGTTTCAGAATATATTTAATTAAGAAACCCATATTTAGATCGACAATGATATCTAAAATCTCTATATTTCTGATATCTAAAAAATTATGAACCTTATACTCCAAATTTTAAAATACTTCAAAGTTGTAACCACATAGTTTGTGCTAGAAATTAAAGAAAAATTTATTATGGAAGCAATTTTGAGATTGATAAAGATATTTTAGGTGAGTCTGTAAGAACGAAAAAAATAACTGTACATTAAACTGGACTCGAACTTAAGAACATTATTTTATATCACAGAGATCAAAACATGAAATTTTTACGCTCCGAATGCTTGATTCTCGATTTCGTATCTTGAATTTGACACTCTGAAACTAGTAGTTTTTACTGAAAGCCCCAACCTTTGAGCCCGGAAAAAATCCATCTCATGATATTTATTTTTCACAGAGATTATTAACTTGGACCCATTCAACTCCTCGATCTTATACTTTGAAATAAACACTCCGAAACTAGTTTTTTAAATATAAAATTTTATTCAATCATCTACACAATGCAAAAAAATTCGAAAAAAAATCTATAATTTGAAAAAAATACAGTCACCCGAATGACTGTAACGAATATCTGGCGAAAAAAAACTGTTTTCTTTTCAGCACTGGGAACGAACTTTGGTTAATGGAATGGATGCTTTTAGTGGGGGAGTCTCGGAATATTAGTGGGAGGGGGGAGATCAAATATACAATATTAGTTAAAGCTTTGCCCTGGGTGTCTGGGAATTCTGTGTGGATTATTGTCGGAAAAAATCATCATTATTATCATCATCATCATTAAGTATCATGAATGTCAATACTGATATCCACCGGGATATATATTATAATAATTATACGCCATATCAGCGCCGGGCCACGCCATCATAGGTTTCGGCCCATCTTCGTTATACTTTATTCCATCATAAGTGCTTAGTGGTGTGGTGTGACTGGGCATTGGTGGAAGGGTGGCGCCACCGACAACAGCGCCGCCAGCGGCAAGTTGTTGTGATGGAAGTGCCCAGTCTTGTGGCATCAGGGCCATGTTGGCAATGTTGGGTTTGACTTCGAGTGGGTCGATCATTGGCGATGAGCCGGACATTGGTGAGCTCTCGGGGCGCGAGTCTTCTTCGTCGAGCTCTTCGTCGGTGCCACGCTCCGATTTGTCGCCACTTCCGGTGCGCTTCTTGTCTTTTGAGCGACGGTTTTGGAACCAGATTTTTACCTGTAAATATTATAATTCTTTTTATTTTTTTATTTTTTTATGAATAGATTTTCCATTACAATAATCCAATAGCGTTCTCTCTACATTCAACTAATAATTAGATCCGACAGTAACCCAAAAAATTTTCTCGTGACACCCAGCTGGTCCTAGAAGTTCCACCGTTTTGAAACAAAAAAATGAAAAAAAAAATTGCATCGACCGGGAATCGAACCCGGGCCGCCCGCGTGGCAGCATTCTACCACTGAACCACCGATGCGACGAACGAGCGACGAGGAAATTGTCAATTTATTTTCGCACAAAAATTTCTTTTTTTCTGGTGAAGTTTGATTTTTCGGTTCCAATGAAAAACGTGTGAAATTTTTTGGAAATTAGTTTTTTGAGCCCGACTATATAATAGAAATTCTCACAGACTTTTTGAAAAAAAAAAGATAAAAAATAATTGGTTCAATGATAGAATTCCCCCTTCCATGCGCTCGAACCACGTTCAATTCCACATCTCGGCCTAATATTTTTTTCTGATTTCCCAAAAAACTGTCTTGTACATGATACACGTATAGGATATCCTATTGTTGCACCCAATTATCCAATCAAATCCGGATATCCACGAAAGTTGTCACAAATAATCCAATGTTCTCACCAATGGGTGAACAATGGAGGAATAAACATGTGTTGTTACCCTAGTACGAACATGGTATGAAATAATTGTGGCAAGGTTATGTTCTTGAAAATTTAGGGTCTGGCTCAAAATTTTGAAAATCAAATTTTTTGGTTCCAATATTGGACCCTAAAGTTTGGTCTTTGAAAAAAAGAATGTTGTGTGCTAGATTTTGAATTTCAATACGAAAGCTAAAAAAAATCTGAGGTACGGATTTTATCGCCTTGATTCTGGTCCTAGATTTGTGCTCCTGAATTAGAGATATTTTTCAGTCCATTTTTGAATTACAGATTTTTAATACAAGGATTGAATGATATAAATGGAACTTTGCAATTTAAAATTGTAACAATTCTTGATGAAAAATATTCGGCTCTCTATTTCTAGGTTTTTGGACTGAAATTTCGGGACCTTAAATTCTGAATTTCCAGCTCAGAACCTTCTTTCTAGAACCATCCGATAGAAGAAGCATTTCCATCCACCCGACTTATAAAAAAAGGCAAATCCCCCACTTGAAGTACTATATATCTATTATTATGTGTGTGTGTTTGTTTTTCCAATGACACACACAGTCACTCACTCAAAAACAGTCTATAGTAGAATGAAGTAGTAGAGGACACACACACACACACACACGGATGGATAATTAGCCTTGCTTCCTCCCTCCCTCCTTCCGCCCGCTACATACCGATATATATAGATAGAGGTCATTTTTACCGTACCCCCGCGCATGAACAATTGCGCATTCGTGTATGTGTCCTTCTTGGTTGGTGTCGTATAACAGGTGTCCCCGTTTGGATCCGGGTACTGTACTTTTTTCCTCATCTTTCAAAAAACAAAATTTGAACCCCCCATCTGGTGTTAGGTATCGGTTTTAATCGGATTAAGGTGGATACTTTTTTTCGAGCAGGTAGAAAAAATTGGATATCTCGTATGCTGACAGAAGGAGGTTGAATGTCACACCTAGTAGTCAGGTTGCAAGATAAAGATCTTGTATGATTGATGGTTGTGGGAGGAGGAAGAGAGATAAGAATCTACATCTACATAAATAGGTTTATACACCTGTTATTCACCTGTGTTTGGGTTAAGCCGAGTTCTGCGGCCAAGGCTGCTCGATCGGGTAGGGCCAGATACTTTGCGACGTTGAATCTGTAAAAAATTGTATGTGGACTCGAACCTTTGACCCTCTGGACTATAAACCAATTTTCTACCACTTTGCCACGCTTCCTCTTCTTTTCTTTTTTCATATTCAAAAAAATGGCCCTTCTCGACCTTTACCACGAAAAAAAGACGACCAAGAAAATGTGTGTGACATTTAGTAATAATTATTAGCAACAATCAAGATGACTCAATTTTTTGGGCACATTCTAGGGAATGACTCACTTTCGTTGTAACATTTGCAATTGGTTTGAGTTGTAAATAGTGCGAGGTTTTCGCATCTTTTTGCCTTTTCCGTTGAACTTCGACTCGGTGCCTTCGACGATTTTTGTTGTTGTATGGTCTGGAAATGGGGGTTGAATAGGGAAGTTGATAGTAAAAAAGAAATAAAGTAGCTTAGTAGAAAGGGGAAGCAAACCCTTGACCTTATGACTGGTAATCGTAAATCATACAAAATAAGGTACCCTGACAGTAAAAAAATCCCGGTTGGAAAGAGGAATCAAACCCGGGATTCTATGGTTGTTAATTGCGTGTTTTGAAGCGAGTGGCTTGCGGCACCCTAATAAAATTAGAGCCAAGTTGGGGATTCATCTAGAATTCTATGAGTCTGCTTCACTGTTTCAAATACAAAATGAAATAAAGTGATTTAATTTTTTCGAGCGGTTTTAATTGGCAGTCAGGTGGAAATAATTCACAAAAAATAAGCCCGAAGGTTTCAAATTAATTTTTTGTTCCGAATTAAACGGTCTGGTCGAAGCCCGGAGAGAGCCCAAGAGTAAAAAAAAACAATACTACTCAATCAATCGATTTCAAGACTTTGTGCACGTTCATCAGCTGAGCTTTAAATGTACCATAATTGTTTGGTATTAATGACTAGTGACTATATAATTAGAAAATTAACATGTTTGATCTGCTGCGCTATCGGGGTTCAGCTTTGACAAGAATTGGTTTAGTGCTGATTGTGAGCTATTCTAGAGAAATTTCAGCATCGGATAATAGATGAGGTTGGTAATTGTTTTTATTAAGATATACCGATAATTGAAATATTGTTAATTTAACATGGGACTTTGTGCTTGACAATCGTATCTTACATACCTACTAAGGTGTCCTTATTCAATTGGAATGTGAAACTGAGTTCAATACTTTATACAAAAGGAGCCGACTAGCATTCAGAAGGCCGAGAAGGCCCAGATTTAAAAAAAAAGTCGAGAAGCCCAGATTTTCATCTAGAGCACAGCATTCAGAACATTTTCAGGCTGTAGTGAACTTTAAAAACCGCATTTGTTATCCGAGTATTGAAAAGACCCGCAGGGCCACTTAGCGGTCCAAGCCTGAAGTTGGCTATTCAGTGATTATTTTTCGGACCGTGCCGATAAGATTCTACAATCAGCCCGAATCAGGTTTTGATTATCATGTTTTTTTTAACTTCAAAATTTGAAAATTTGAAAAGAAAATCTAAAGTTAAGAAGCTTATGAATTCTTGGCTTTGAGAAATCTGGCTGGACCTATTTGTTTGGATTATGTCCGATCCTTTTTGATAAAATTTTTGAGTCTGTTTGAAAAACTTTTTGGATCCGGTTTTATAGAACTCGGCTCATTTTAGAAAAGTTTTATTCACAGTCGAGATTACTTGATCTCACCTGATTGGTATGTCAAGATCAATTCTAGGCTTTGTGCTTGACAGTTCTACACTTTGTCTATAATCAGCAACAGATCAAACAAGAGATGTACATAAGTTATCATAGTATGCGATCATCACTAGCCAGATAAGAAAGAATCCCAGGGATCTTAGGTGAGCTTATCTAGTCCCTAAGCTGTCTAGCTTATCCCTAAGTCCAAAAGAAAATCGAACCCATTCCCTGTTGAAACCCAAGACTTACCTTCCGGACTACTCGCCGTCCCTTGTGGATACATAAAACTAGAGGCGGACGGAGTCGACTGCGGCCCACTAGACTGCGAATAAGCGGATGTCGTTGTCGGGAATTGCCCATAGAAATATGGTGAGACGTTGGTGCCGGCGCGCGAGAATTCGACGGCCGCTGACAGCGAATTGTAGTAGTCGGTGGGGCTGCCAGCGTAGGTCTGATCCATATTCATGATGATGTGCTGAAAATTAGTGGATGTGTGATAATGGAGACAAGGAAAATACGTTAAATGTAAGAATAAGGTGTGAAAAAGCAAGAAAATTAACGTTTAAAATGAGGAGTAAAAATAAAGTGCAAAGAGATTCATAAAAATTAAATTTCATGTATGAGAAACTGAACGAAAATTCATTTTTATCACATTTCAAAAAAACATAAAATACAAAACAATGTTTTAATTAACATTTTTCTACTTCTCAAGCTAATACAATAATTACAAGGAATGCACAAAATGATCATAAATCCCTTTCCAGGTCCCCAGAAAAACAATCAAGAAAAAAGGGGAAAAACCCAGCGACACGGGCATAATTAACCCCCGCGCAATTTAAAAATAATTTCAACCATTAAAAAGCAGCAGCAAAAAAAATCAATTTTGAAGCCACCCTAAAATTACACCAAATTATATATAAAGACAGGGAAAACACACAACACACATATAGACACATAATAAGGGGTGATCATGGATGAAAAGAGCGCTGCAAACTAACCCAAAAGGGGCGGGGCCACCATCGAAAAAAGGGGGCGTGGCCGCGTGTGGCGAGAGGCTTGTGTGTTTTTGTGAAGAGTGAGGAATGACGATTTTTATGAATAGGAATTGGGTGCTGCTGCGCGGGATTTTCAGAGAGGCTCGGAATGAAAAAATAATTTCAGCAATTTACGAACGAACGGGGATAATTAAAGATGATGGGTGGATAATTTGCGTTGGGTGGAGCTTCTCACCAAAGTCGCCTTTTCTCTCTCTCCTTTTCTCCTCTCTATAATATGAATAATATTGTAGCTAATTGTTGGGTAGGGTCTCTGGCTGGCTGTAATTGCCCCCGAATCGTTTTTTTTTCATGTATGTGTTGTGTATGTGTATGTGTCGCCGTCGGTTTTCACATTTCTTCTTCGTTTTTATCGCGCAACCCGGCGTTGATAAATATTTTTTGGGTTATTGGGAGGTTGGGAAAATTTTTTTCTGATTCTAGCTTTTCCCTTTGAGACGGAGGTTCCAATTTGTGGTCTTTGACATATATAATCAGCCGTATTACGCGCTGATATCTTAAAATTTAAAACCTGGTTGTCAAGCCTGGGTTGCATTTTTTTCTAGCCTCCTGGGTTTAATGCCAAATTTCAGAGCAATATCGGGATCCAAAGTTGGACCCAAAAGTGAGATTCTTGAAATTAAATGTAATATGAAACTTGCAGTCTTGGCTTCGGTAGCTTAATTTTAAGTTGTTCTTGATTCAAAACTCCGGGATATCAAATCCAGTTTATTGAAATTGTGATCCTAAACGTAGGGCTCAGGAATTTAACTTGCCAAATTTGAGCTCTGAGAAAATTATGAAATCAAAGTTTTTCTGAATTGGTAACATGAGACTTCAAATCGGTTCACCAAAAAATCCAGCTTCATGTATCTGAAGCTAGAAGAATTTCAGAATTTTTAAATTCAAGACAATCTCCGAAGTACTGTAACCTCCAGTAACCTCTAAACATTTTTCTCAGGCGGGATAAAAGCCGACACCATGGTGTGAAAGGTTATCAGGGCTTGAGAACATAAAGGTTCACACGGGATGACACGTGGCGGACTAGTCTATTCCCACCGGATGGTATCGTGGGAAAATAGATAGCATCTGGCGGATAAGATAGGTTATCCTCTTATCAGTAGAAATCATAATCCACCATCTAGCGCCAAACTTTCAGTTTACAGACGCCAGAATTTTAAAAATATTTTTTCAAAATAGAGCTTCTTCAAAACCTGATAAAATTCTTCATACCACGGTGACAGCTTTATCCACCTCTGGAAATTTCTAAATAAAATTTCATATTTTGAAATTTCAAAAACAAATTTTTGAACTTGCCGCCCTTGTTTACCCCATAACTACAAGGTGTTGTATTGTTGTTTGGTGTGAAATTATGTAAACAAGATTATTTTTGATGAGTATTTTACAAGTTAGGGAAGACGCATCCGGAGTTGATTGGATAATTGGGTGCAAAAGGGATTTTTGGTGGGAAGAAAAAAATTCCCTCTGAAGGAGGGAGATTGAACTCGGGATGCGTGCGTAGCAGATCAGAACTTTACCGCTGAGCTATTCATTCACTTTTTGTTGAAGCTCCAGGGGTCCAGCTTTAGCTTCCCTTTGTGCACCCATAAGGTGTCAGCCATTCATCAAAACATGTACCGCCCCAAAATTATCGCCTAGTATTTGGCGGCGGGTGGTGCAAATCTCCATAGGAGGTTTGCCTCAGGAAAGGTTGATCTTTATCGCTGTTGGAGACCACCATGTTTTTTGTGTCTTTGTGAGAACTTTTATTATATAGCGGGGCTCCAAAAAACTAATTGTTCAGTCTGAAAATTCACACGTTTTTTTTCAGAAGGAAATAATTCTGGTCTGAAAGTCGAAAGGTTCTTTTTCTTGTGGAAAAGTAAATGAATGTTTCAAGGGGTAATATATCACTTATATAAGATATCAGTGAAGCATCGGTGGTACAGGTGGTAGAATGCTCGCCTGCCGCACGAGCGGTCCAGGTTCGATCCCCGGTCTATGGAATTATTTTTTGTTTTTTTTTCGTTCAATTTTTTGATAGCCTACAATTTTCGTTGGGTGGGATAATAATTACACCAAAATAATTGCCAACCTCATCATCATCATCATTTTCCTACATACACTCACACACAACACATATAAATATACTTTACTATTTCATTTTTCTTCATACATTTTCCATTTTTCGCCCTGGTACCCGGATGAACTTGTTCACCCTCTGTCAAGAGCACTTCAAAACTAATCCCTCCCCCTCACTTTTCACACCATTTTTTGATTGTTTGTTAATGGTGTCAATATTGAGATTTTCGGCGGTAAATCAAAAAAAAAAAGATTTTCAAGATATAAAAATGAGCACGGTATTGAGATTTACTGTAGATGTTATCTTGCTCATGACAAAGTCCGGAGTTTTCCCATTTTCATGTTTTTCGAGAATGTGTAGTTTTGATCTTGCCGTCTTGTTCGCACCTTGTACCTTTAGGTGTTGACCGATGTTTTGTTGTACAACAAAAGATTGGTACGAAATTCGTGGCGATTGGATTATTTTTGATTGGTTTTTGACAGAAATGGGATATCCGGAGGATTTTTTTGTGTAGTGGCTTGAAATCAGGTTTCACCGTTTTTATAGTACTCAGAAAGCCGGGCTTCTGAGGTTGTGTTAATTTCAGAATTATCTATTAAAATCAGCTAAACATTAACGAAAACTATGTATTCAAAATCGAGTTTAAATTTTTGAAAAGCACGGTATATCCGGGAAATTTTTTGAAGCTGTGAAAAATTTTCAGCTCTCAGGATTCCTTCAGAGAAGTTCTTCAACTTCTCAGCTTGAGCCAGAACCCTCCTAGACTTTCATTACTAAAATTTCCGATCGGAATTCCTGGTCAAGGTCTAAAAGATTTTTTTCGGATAAAAAATTCCAGTTAGGGTTGAATCCTAGAGCTTTGTCGTTATAACAACAGAATCAGTATCTTTTTGAACTGACCGCCATTTCGCCTTGTTAAGACCTTGTACCTTCGGGTGTTAACAAATATTTTGTTGTTTTTAGGTTAGATAATAAATCTTGGTGAAGTTAGTGGAAAAGGGATTAAAATTTCTCAAGAATTTTTTCTCTCTAATTCGCCGGAGACAATGTCTTCATAGTCTTCCTGAAACTTCCCAGTTCAGTCCAGATTCTTGTGAAAAATACTTTTAAATTTGAAAAATACGAATAGTCCTCGGTCCGGTTTCAATATCTCACTTAAAACTTTTTCAAAATTAGAAGCAACCTAATTTTCTCAAAATCCGAAACTTCAGTCCAATCTGAATCCTCGAGCTCGGTCCGTTTCACAACCAAGTCTGTGTTTTTTTGAACATGCCGCCCTTTTCGCCTTGTTCACACCTTGTACCTTTAGGTGTTGAACATTTTGTTGTTTTTGTTGTTTTTTGGTATAAACAACATTGGGTGGTGTGAAATTCGTGGAAAGGGGATTATTTTTGATTGGTTCTTGACGTGTATGGGATATCCGGGAAGGGATTTTTCGGTCAAGGGGTTCGGGTCGCAAAAATTAGCATTTAGCTTTAGAGATTATGAAATAGTTGGCCTTTTGGTCCAAATGTTAGATATTTATTTTATAGAGTTCTAGCTATTTCCCTAATAACAATATCAATATGGTAGAATCTCATCAATCACATCTGTTTCCTCCTCTTCCTCCTTCCTGCCTTAGCCTATCCATTTTGCGATCTCTATCTATGTCTGCAACCTGTGAACATGCATGTCAATCAAACTTTTCTACATTTCTTCTATTTCCTCATCTGACAGTACACTCCTAATCCTCCCACCTGAACATAATTGCTCGACTTAGTTCGCCCGTGTATTCACCACGGGAAGTCTCTTCCATTGTTGTTTTTTTTTTCTGTGTAGTAATAGACAAAAGTAGAGACTTCAGGCATGCATGGACTAATTACAGGCCCTCGCCCTCACTCTTCCGAATTGTGTGACACTATTGTTCTAATCCCTTTTCTTGACAATTCAAGGAGGTTGGCTGGTTGGGTACCTGGGAAGAAAAGAGAAAGAGGGAAAGAGGCAGGAAGTGATGGGAGGGAGGATTTTTTATTGCGGGATAAAGAAGTTTATGGGGACTACTTTTGAAGTTCTTCGAAGAACCGTTAATGCACGTGTAAATGTGAGACAAAAGGTTTTAAAATGAGAAGAGAATGAATCCACGTTTTGACAGAAAATCCACGTGTCAAGGAGCTTGTTTACCGTGTTAGTTGAAAAATGAAAATTAATCCTTGTGCATTTCAAACTTGAAGGCTGAAAATCCACATGTGAGAATTTTGCCGTAAATTTTCAGACCTCTTATTTTTGACAACAAAACCATGAGATTCAACTTGCTGCTTTGAAGACTGTAATTTCAGGAGGAAACAGAAATTTATATTGTTTTGAATCTCGTAAATCATCTTTGACAAAAATAATTAAATTTGGTTTTTAGTCAGTGAAAGTTAAGGTGTCAGAGCCGCGTTTTTGTGCTTTTCATTAAACATTTCAAAACTTGACGCAAAATATTCATGAAGTTCTGCCACCAGAAATTCTCAAAAGATTCGTTCCAGAAACTCAGAATTCTTGGCATCTTCTGGATGAGTACTGTGGATAATTATTACAAAAGATTTCATGTTGCGATAGCGCGCGAAAAATACTGTAGATTTCGGCAGATGTTTTTTTAGAATAATTTTTTGTGAGGGGTTGGATTCGTAATTATGACACTATTAAATAATTTTATTACTCTTGAGAGGTTCGAATATAGACATTCTGATGTGGCTTATGAAATTCTACGTTTAAAGTCTCTATATTTCTCTGCGCCTCTCACTCTCTCAATAACCCTAGATTTTTTTCAGCTTCTCAATGTCAAATGGCCTTCACCACGAACACCAACAACTACTAAAAAAAAAGTCATATATTTATTCAACCAGCCCATATAATCTACACATTTTATGACTCTATATGATCGTTTTTTTTTCGGGGTCGCGCACCTGCTTCTTGGAATCGAGCCAAGAGAAAAGGACATTGGTTGTTAAATTTTTGAGGTAAGTTTCAAGAAGAGATTTATCAGCAGAATTTCGACACCATTTCACGAAAATGCACCCGGGATTTGGTGAAAGTGGGAGGATTTTCGGATTGGTGTCGGGTGTTTTGTTGATAGTCGAGATTTCCTTTTTAAAGGGACAAAATCTACTCTAGCGGGGTCTTCTACAGTAATACTGTGAGATTCAGAAAAATTCAAAAACTACAGTACCTTTGATATATACAGAACATAGATTCGGACGAAATAATGAGATTTTGAATTTTTCAATTTTGGTGTCAACATGTATATTCTTACTATAGATCTTCCCGATTTCCATTACTTCGATCCATAGTTACAGTAATCCAACATTTTAAGGAGGTTGCTGTATCTTTCTACAGTAATCTTTAGTGTTAGAATAATTTGTGAAATCCTCAGCCGAAATTATACTATAACTCTTGTTACAAATCAGTACAGTAACCTAAGAAGCTCCATAGACAAATAGGAACTACAGTAGTCTATTTTCCAAACTTCTATTCATTCTCCGCCTGCCAGCTACAGTACTCCTCCTCCTTCCAGTCGATTCGACCTTCATTCCTTTTGTTTGTTTTGTTGGTGAAAAAAGGAGGAGAAGAAGGAAAAAGCGAAACGAAAGAAAAAAAAAGAATCTACCGTATACCCGGTGAAGAAAAAAACAATCGATTCGTTGTCTTCTCCGAAGCGGCAATTATCCCCGGGGCGAGGCTCCGCCCCATTTTCTGCGCCGCGCGCGTCTCAACCGCCAATTATTCCTTCACATCGTTCTTTCTCTCTCTCTCTCTCTCTCTCTCTGTATATCGAAAAAATAGAGAGAGAGAGAAAGAGGGAGGGACAAGTTTTTCTTTCCAACATAAAAGGCAAAAGAAGGAGAAAAGGAAAAATATTGTTTTCTGAAAAAAACACCAACCAAGAGATGGGGTACTGTAGTGTGTGTTTTTGGAGAAAAAAGAGAAGAAGGAGAGGAGGAATTTCGTCACGTTTTGGGGACGAGGAAAATGAAGAATAGGGGACTGAATGACTAGTTATGTTGGGAAAAGTACTGTAATTTTTAACAGTATTATAGTATATTACAGTACTACTTTTTGACACGAGATTTCACTGTATATTTTTCTGAAAAGATACATTGAAGTACTTTTGAAGAAGTTTGGATTTATGTTTAATTCAAACGAGAAATTACAGTAATCCTATCACAGTTTTATATACATAGTTGAAGTTTCTCAAAATACAGTAGTCTGTTTCAAACAGGTCAGACTTGAACTCCATATATTTAAGTTCAATTGTGTTTTTTAAATTCAATTTTTTGTCTATGATTTTTTGATCTGCAGCTAAACTCATTTGTAAAACTACAGTAATCCTTTAGAACTCAGATGGTCTTTTACTTCCAAGCTCACCTCCCAAAAATAAAGGAGATCATCTCATTCTCTCAGGTATATGGATCATTTTCAAATGCTCAATCGAGCATATGTGCGTCGGCTCACTTCCTTCCACCTTCTAATTATCTTTGCGGGGTTGCGCGATGGAAGAAGAATAAAAAATGTTTTTGAAAAACTCCGCTCTACTCTCTCTCATAATCCCGAGTTTTGAGCCGACAACAACAGGTGTCACCATATGTTGGAAATCTCTCTTTGGCGAAGGAAAGCTTGGGGAAAACAATAAGGAGGAGGTATATCCACAGGAAAACATTCATCTCTGGATTTCTCGGCGTCTCCTAGTCTATCGTATGCTATAATTATAGTACAAAAAGAATGGAAGAAGGAGGAGAAGAGAGTGAGAGAGGCAGACGTGAACTTCCGCTCGCTCTTCGCTTTTATTCTATATGTATATATAGATTTTGAAAAGGGTGTTGAAGAAACGATTCGAATTGATGGAGAATGGGGGTCTTGATGGGTTGAGATACGGTGAACATGTAAAAAACAAAAATAAATAAAATATTATGAGGGTTACTGTACCGCGCAATATGTGTAGCTGGTGTTTGCAGACATTTTTTTTACTTTTATTATTTTTGACAAATAAAAGTTTTTTTTCGATTTTTTGGGGAGAAAAGGGGTTTTTCAGAAAAATTCAGAGATTCTATGTTTTTCAGGCTCTGGAAAATGTGGAAATAATGGAAGAAGGAGGATTTGGTGATAATGTGGTGGAATTGAGGGGTGAGAAGGTTGGTGATTTTTATTTTTTGCTTAATTGAGAAAATAATGTTTTAAAAACTGAATAGAAAGTCTTTAAAATTAAATTTGACTATCAGAGGAAAACATTTAATTTTTCAGGAAAACATTTAATATTTCGCCTATTCTAGAAAATTTAGTGCTAAAGTTCATGAAATTTTTTTTAAATTATGAATAAATGAACATTGAAAAGTTGTTATGTGAAAAAAGTTGAACGTATCTCACAAAATGTAATAATTTGAGGTTTTCAAAAGTTAATTTATACTTTCAGAAAAGTACATTTGTAATCACAGACAAGCAGGGATAATAAAATCAATAATTCTGAAGAAGTCTAGGAAAAATTATCAAACTTTTTAGTCACATATACATGAAGATTTAGTATGTGCTTAAAAACAAAATGAAATGCTCAAAAACAAAATGTAAACTCCCTTTGGGTTTTGTTTTGTTATTTTGGAGGTATTTTCTCGATTAAGATCAATCAGTCCATTGTTACCGTCAGCTTAAATTGATACAAAGCTTGAATACTTTATGAAAGAATTTTTTCACACCAAAAAAAAATTGGAATTGCATTCTCTCAGTCAGCTGACACTTTTTTTTCAATTATAAAACTGAATTATAAATTCGTCATTAAGTTTTGGGTGTTCCACTCACCAATAGCTTCCTTTTGACCAAACTAGTTTTTTCTTCAAAATAGCTCCGAAATTTCAAAAATAGTAATATCAGGAAAATATCATATGATTTACCTGCGAGAAAAAGAAAGGAAAAAGTTGAAACCTATCATTATGCTCTCGAAGGATTTCTCTTTTGAAAAACAAAGTAATTATAAAGTAAATATTTGTTGAATTTAATAGTACAAAAAAATAATTTATACTAAATGTTCAAGCGAAAAATCGCCAAACTGGAACAATATAAAATGTTTCACAGGAGATATTCAAATAAAAATAGCGAGATTTTTTGGAGGAAAGAATGATAAGTAAAAAACAAATAGTAAAAGTGAGCGAAATAAACATTTATAGTCCAGAGTACAATGCAAATGTTCAATTTGTATTGCAAAAATACTTATTTCCAGGTACATTGGAATTTCTACTGGTCAGAAGGTTTGTCGATGGACTTTGACGTCGTATGAATGCCACCAAAAGAAAGAATGGGGATTCGGATGAGAATTCGATGAAAGGTGAACAATTTAAAGTTTTTCGAATAAAGTTTTTCAATATGCGGTTCAGAAGGACCGTCATCCTTCTTCTACCAATTCAGATTCAGAATTTTCATTGTTCTAGAGCGCATAAAAATACTAAAAGCTTCTCAAAAAACTGTAGTTAAACAATTTTTGTATTATATACGCCTAAATTTGATATGTAGCACGTGTTATATTAAAAACTCCGAATTCATCGTGAGATCAGATGGAATTTCACTGAATTTTCTGGGTCAACCGGTTTTGAATATTTATGACAGAAAATTGGATTAACAGTAACCCTAATACGTCAAACTTCTCAACGCACACCATTGATAATCACAAATTTTATTTAGATCTTGAGCGACGAGTTACTGTAGGGTGTTTTTTGCTCAAAACTCTTTAAAACCTTCCTAAATCCAAGTTTTAACTTCATGGATAAAATAATTTTATGTACTTCAAGGGGAATTTCATAAGCTAGCGACTACTCTACTCAAAGTTTTGCAAGAATCTCCAGAACTCTGCACGCACCTGCGTACCATTAGCACAACCAACGGTGATAAGCCTCAAATGGGAGGAGACGTCATGTAGTGAAGCGCTGCATGACCAGCTGATGACACATAATTAAATTAGCCGAAGAATATGGTGAGGGAGGCTCCTGTCTAATTGGTGTCGGCATTCATGTATTACGTGGACACACGCATGGCATTGTGTTAACACATTGTTTCATATTTCTTATGGTGATGCAGGTGTGCTCTGGACAAATTGGGTGTCATATTTTTACTTGGGTGAAGGTCCTAGAAAGTTGGAGTCGGGTTAACAAGGTTGGAGAATTCCTGAAGATACAGAATACCGGGGTTCTTGAAAATTCAGAAAAAGTCAACAATTCAAAAAAGTGTAAAAAATATTTTTGGGATCTTCATTGACACTTGAGACTTCAGAGACCAATTAATAATTTTCAGAGTATTTTTTGGGCTTTTCAGACTTGCCCGTGCATTACAAAACTTTTCAGACTCTATTTCTTAAGCCATCTGATTTTTTAAAAGGTTTGTCAGGTAATATCTCGAATTTCTTTTTGAAAAAAGAAATAATATCTCGATTTTCTTTTTGAAATTTCAAGGTCTCAAAATGACTTATTTTTTCTACACAATTGCGGTTTTAGATCACACATATACATAATGAAAGAGTCGATAAATCACCTCATCAAAAAAATCAAAAACTGCTTCAGCTCATTCCCACCCACTAAATCACCCAACCACCCGGCCACCATGAAAAGCCGCCACCATAAAAACACAGGCGGAACAATGCAACTTGGATGTCCATTCAAGGTCAGCCACCCGCCACAAAAAAATAAGGGCGTTGTCCATCTTCATCTTCTCCCCTTTTCGACCCGTGTCGGGACCATAAAAAAGTTGTAAAAATGCGGTGAACAAAGGAGCGGAAGGATTTGTGTATGTGTCGGGGTTTTAAACCCAAAACTTTTTTTTAAACTACAATTGAACTATGTGAATGAGGTTAGAGATGTGGAGGGGGGATCTGAAGAACACCTGATGAGTTATTTAGGTGCGCGTCATTGGAAATTGAGAACAACACACAGGTGTTCGAATTTCACTTTTTTTATTTGGAGTGCTGGTTCAAATTCACTTTTTTAACATTCGTGGCCAAAAATGAAAGGGATTTCGACGTCTGGGATAGACTAGTACTGAAAGAAGAAGAAGAATGTAACATCAAGAGAAATACAAGACCCTGAAGGGTGAAATTTGGGCTGTTCTGGGCTGGGACTTTTTCGGAGAAATCTAAAACATTCCTGCCTTATCCCAGCCAGAAACGAGCTTTTTAGGGATTAAATTTAGAAAAAAAGTCAGCTAAAAACTAAATCAAAAACAATAAACGTATTAAAAATCTGCAGAATTTTTTGAATTGAATCCAACCCAGATAAATCACAGTAACCCAAGTTAAACCTTCAGTACTTCAAAAGCTCCTCTCTAAATTCCACAGTACCCTCGCCTATGCGGTACAACTTCCGAACGCTGTCACTCAAGAGTGACTTTGCATGTCAATATTTCATTAATCAGTCGTCGCCGTCTTTTTTCATCGTGCGCGGTTCCTTTTCTTTCCTCCTTGATTTCCGTCACGTTTTGAATAATTTATGATGTGTCGTCGCGTAGATTGACACTTTCCATTTTTTTTCATGTTGTTGTTTCATGATCGCGGGATTGAGAATTACAGTGAGAAATGAAGCTTAAATGTTTGACTGACAAAAATTGAAAATTCAAAAAATTACACAAAGAATACGTTACCAACAAACCGACTGAGAAAATAATCCCAAAATATATAATTATACAAAGGGTGGGAGTAATTATAAGTAGATTTTATCAATCAATTAGCCTATAATTTTCAATGCGAAACTGAAAAGTAAAATATTTATGACAATTTTTTCAGATGCTCCCTCTAGTCACTGGATCACTGTATATGAGCGAATGAGTTGAACAAGAAGGATAATTTGCAAAAATCAACTAAAAAGGAGAATATGATCAGACGATTCGACATGTGAACCAGGCCACTATAATCAACGAAGATGATACGATATTAAAGAAATGCAGACTTTGAACAGAGAAAAATGAAACAGTTGGATAATGGAAGGTTTACAGTAAGTTTTTTTGCCAGAATCGTTTCAAAAATTAGTCGAATTTCAAAAGTTCTTATAGAAAATCTTTCAATATAATATGTTATATATGACTTTTGTTTTCAATCATCCATTCGTCTTGTCTAACACGAATCTTTATTTAAAAAGTATTTATTAAACTAATTGGGCATTCTCAAAATCGAAAATCGGGAAGGTGATGAATTCTTCGATTGAATTTCTGAAATTAAAATTAAATTTCGTCAGCTCTAATAACGACAAATTTCTTACCATTCTCTACAATTTGGTTATAAACATCTAAATCCTCTCGATAATTGTGATGATATAGTTGAATGAGATATCATTTGAAATATTATATCAATTGCATAGATAGATAAAATATAAACTGACTGGTTTTATTATGAGCGGTGTAAATTTTACACGAATTAAGGTCACGTTATAAATGAAAAACAATTTATTTGTTATGAAAAAAGGTTCATAAGTAGGTCAGAATCTTTTCATACTTTTTTGATGTAAAAGTCCCGGTAAAGTATTATAATTTGGTAATATCAGATTGCAAACCTATGTGAATGCGCTCAATATGTACCCAAAACATGAAATTCTATCAAAAATTATATTTTTCCAGTAGCACATCTTCTTACAAATCAATGACGAAGTCGATTCGAATTGAAACTCGATAACAAGTTTGGAAGATGGAAGAGCAAAAAAAGATGGAGAAATACGACATGGTTTGAATGATAGAACACAGAAGTTGCGATGAATTATACTGTCGAATTGGTGTATGACTTATCTTTCACTGTGAGTTTTTTTTAACCGCTTTTGTAAATTAAAATAATCAAGGTTCAAGAATCAGAGAGTTTAAAGTTGCAAGTTCCTGTGATAGAATAGAAAAACAATAAAGGAAAACGTTAAGATTGCGATTTTTGAATTTCAGGGCGGAGATTTATTCTTTTATTTATACATTAGTTTAAGTAATGTTAAAATGAAATGAGAGTTACAATAATATATACAAAAAATATCCAGCAATTTCGAAACTATTTGTTCAATTCGTTCAATTTGGCGGCTTTAACACGTTTGACTTTTTCTCTTTTCTTGAATTCCGATAGACGGGTTTCGAACCAATATTCGATCTGAAAAAAGTTACTTGATTTTCATTAGGAAGTTTTTAGAAAACAGACGGCTACTTACATGTCTTGCGTCTAAGTCAATTTCTCGAGCCAATTCTTCTAGATTAGAATCTGGCAAGGATTTCCTATCGTTTGATTGATTGAAACTGAAAAAATTATCATGATGGCAAGTTATATCGGTAAAATCGGATTTTAGGCCCCCACACCAATTTTTCGCCCCACAGACAGGTAGAGGTCCCCACTTTTTCATTTCATGCCCCCAAAAATGATGCAGGGATGTGAAATGCGTTGTGGGGGACTGAACTGCAACATTTTCTACTGGATCGGGGGCATCAAGTCCGGTCTCAGGCAAAGACGTATCCGTAGTCCCCACCAATTATTTTACAATCCCCCACCATCAGAACGCAGATCAATCCCCCCATCGCAGATCAGTTCCCCCCACCATCATATCAGTCCCCCACCATTAGATCAGTCCCCCACCATTAGATCGCAGATCAGTCCCCCCATCGCAGATCAGTTCCCCACCATTAGATCAATCCCCCACCATCAGATCGCAGATCAGTCCCCCACCATTAGATCACCAAAAAGAGTGAACTCACAATTAAAGTTTCTCCCTTCGTTCTTAGAATCATACTGTTGCCACACTTATGACATTTCACATCATTTTCCAAGTAGCCCTCGGCCATAAGAACTTCAATCAGTTGGGATTCGTCTCCGATTGCATCAATTTGACCAGTATTGGAAAGGTTCTCAATGGTTGTNCCATCATATCAGTCCCCCACCATCAGATCAATCCCCCAATATCAGATCGCAGATCAGTCCCACACCATCGGAGATAAGTTCCGACCTCCGCAAATAAGCTCCCACCTTTCCAAATCAGTTCCCACCATCGCAAATCCGTCCCCCAACATCGAGTTCCCTCCAATCAACCCTATCAATATTGCTCTCCCATTATCATCATAATCTTAATTTAATAATCACCAAGTAGCCCTCGGCCATAAGAACTTCAATCAGTTGGGATTCGTCTCCGATTGCATCAATTTGACCAGTATTGGAAAGGTTCTCAATGGTTGTCATTTTCCGCAGCTGAACTTGGATCCAAAACAAAAGACCTTTTCTTTGGCTAGTCTTCTTAAGAAATGGCAGACCGCCTGTTTGAATGACGTGTCTCATGTGATGTGGCAACCGCTGTTGAATCATGCGTGTGTGTTTTAATTTTTATTAAAAGCGTGCTTTTTTTTGAATTTCTTTTTTATGGTTCTTTTTTTTCATATCCGGGGGGGATTGAAATGAGCCCAACCTGTGGGGACACGAAATGAAATGTGTGGGGGCCTAAAAACCGATTTAACCAGTTATATCTAGTAAAAAATGTTAAATTTCTTTTGAATTAAACTTCATGAAGCCGCCCAGTCGGGTCCGGTAAAACCCGAAAGCACAATTTTATTTTTTTTAAAGAGATAAACTCACTGGCTTTGTAGTTTCTGTAATTGCATCGAATTAAGTGAAATAGATTTAAAATATTCCTTGTACACAGATCCTCGTTTTTCTATACCTTCTCGTCTTACTCTAGCGCGACGATTTCTGAACCAAGTTTTTACCTGAAATTTTGTATTATTGATGTTCAGTTTTGCTCTCAGTATAAGTCGGACCTGGTATCTCAATGATAACTGACCTGTTTTTGGGTAAGGCCTGTTTCGGCGGCCAGTGCTGATCGATCGAACGATGACAGGTATGCTGAATTGCTGTATCTAAAAGAAAAACGATAAATTCGGACAAGCTTCCAAGCCCAGAGAATCTCATTATGAATTAGAAGCCTATGAGCCGGTCTTCCCAAAACAACTAGCTTTAACGGAGCTGTACAGAAAATTTAGTGGAATGTGCTTGTCTGATTTGGTGTTCTCGAGTCGTTTTTTTTAAGAGGATAGGTTTAAAATTTATAACTCACCTTGCCTCGAGCGCTTGCATTTGGTGAACAGTGAAAACAGTACGCGGCATGTCGTTTTGCTGAAAATTGGCTTGTGAGTGGGGATGATGGAAATGTAATAAAATACGAAAAATACATATATAGTGTGTAGAGAAATGCGCAAAAAATGTGAAAAATGTAGATTAATGTCTGTGTTAATGAATGGAGCGGTGTGTTTTCATTGCATTGTTTTGGGTACAATTAGCACATTTATGCAGGTGGGAAGTGAATTGGGAGAGAGGTTGAATAATAATGAACATTTTTTTGATGTTCACTAATTTTTCAGCACTTCAAATTTTAAGAATAATCAAACTTTCAACAAAAAACAATTCGCGTTTCTCAGTTTCAACAGTTTTCTTTCAAAAATTGAAAAACATTAATATGTTGGATTTATTCTTTCAAATAATTAAATGTCCAATCGTAAATATTTTTTATTAGTGGTTTTTGACTTTTTCTCGTTTTTTTTTGTATTCTGAGAGACGCATCTTGAACCAGTATTCGACCTGCAATAATACAGTTTGTTATCTCATTGATTCCAATTGATGTACGTAAAAACCCAGATCCCAGTACATCTGCTACTCACATATTCACTAGTTAAATTGGTCTTCGTCAGCCATTCGTCTTTCTTCGCTATAGGATAGGTGTCCTGTTACTTTAAATTTGTTGAATCTGAAAAATTATTACCATAACGCAATCATTTGGCTAGTTCTAGAAGTAATAACTCATTGGCACTGTAGCTTTTGTAATTGTTTCGAATCGAGTTGAATTTCGCCGTGACGCTCTGCTTCTTTGCAGTACTGATTTCTTGCTTTAGTGCGCCGGTTTTTGAACCAGATTCGTACCTACAAAAAATAATTTTTCGGTTTTTAAAAATTTCCAAACGCCAAATTTCTCTTCTTCTATGAAACATCTTACGGATACTTTTCGAAAAACACTACTTTCATTCCCTTTGAACTCACCTGTTTTTGGGTTAAGCCGGTTTGTGCAGCCAGTATATTTTGAATGTTCAAATCTGGGTATTGGGTGTAGCTATACCTGAATAAAGATATAATTTTTTGGCGACATAGTTAATTGTATTTTTCATAGTTGTCAAAATATGTAATTGTTTTTAGAGAAAATAACTTACTGTGTCTCGAGCATTTCTATTTGTAGTGAATTGAAAGTAGTACGCGGCATGGTTTTGTGCTGAAAAATTATATTCAAAACATTCGAAACAGAACAAAGCGCCAAACTAGGGATAAATTCTGAGAAATACTTGTCTCAAAATTTATCAAAATTTAGTAAATTAAGAAGGCAAATAAAGTTAAGACGATTCAAAAATTCACATAAAAAATGAGATTACAGAAAACAAATGAATGTACGAAAAATGGTGAAGATGAACAGATGAAAAAGTGGGAAAAAACAACCGTACACAAATTATGTTGATCCAGTAAATTCATGCAGGTGTGTATTTATGTGGTTTTGGGAAGTGTATAAGAGAGAAATTGGATCTTTTTCAGTGGTCCCAAAGATATATGAAGATTATGAGTTTTCAGCCGATTTCGATAGTTCATTTACAAATAAAACAATTTTATATATTTTTGAACTGCGTAATATATTGAAGTACAAACACCAACAAAAAAAGATTTGAGATTATCTTCTCCGTTTGTTCCGTCTGATAGTATTAGAACGTTTGGGATTTTCTCGTTGCCTATACTCTTTAACACGTTTTTCGAACCAGGCTATGACCTGAAATTTTTTTTTATTACTCCAAATGAAATTTTTTAGATTTCCAGACTCACAACTTCTTCGGGTAAGCCGATTTCGTCGGCTAGCGTGTCTAGATCGTAAAATGAAATGTTTTTTCTATCGTTTGATTCGTTGAAACTGAAAAAATTCATAAAACATATTGTGTCAAGACGGCACAATTTTTTTGTTTCAAAAATTTCTAACTTACTATTTCTGAAGTAGCATTAATTGCGTTGAACTGAGAATCGCAGTATGGTGAGCTTCAAATTTCTCTTTTCTCTGCTGCTGTTTTAATTTGTAGCGGCTATTTTTGAACCACTTGTTCACCTGAAAAAGTTTTGTTTTTGACTCGTAGATATTGACAGAAGTTTGAAGAATCAAACTGTCGAATAAGGCTTCTCATGAAAAATTATAAAAATTTATATCTACATTATTCTTTTACTGACCTGTACTTCGAATAAGCCAATTTCGACTGCCAACTGTTCTCTATCAGCTCGTGATAAGTATCTTGCTCCGCTGAATCTAAAAAGAAAAACAATGTTATTATCAGGAAAAATTTTTTCAGTCTTCATTTTGATATCATGAAGTTTAATATTCAATTAACCAACTCACCGTTCCTCTAGTACTTGTAGTTGGTGCGGGGAGAAGGTGCGCGGCATCAAGTTGTGCTGAAAATGATTTTTTTATTTTTAAATGAAATGGAATGTAGTATGCTGAAAAGTAGGAATAAATATACCAAAATATAAAGACATATTGAAAGAAAAATACAGATTTGTGAGCAGAAGGTTGTTCAAGAATGGATAATCTGTGTTAGCTTTTTGTGTGTCCTGATAGCACTATTATGCAAGGGGGATATGAAGAGTACTCATAAGGAAAGAGCTACTTGAGAGAGAATGGGAAGTCAAATAATAAGGTAATCATGAACAGAATTTTTGAAATTAATTATGGTCGTTTCCATGAAGTAAATTTTATAGAAGGTGCCAGTTCAATTTGTCAATTCTCTAAAGATTAATACAATAAATTTTACAATTAAAAAAAAAAACAATCAAAAATCTGTAAAAATCCACCATTGATATTTCAGATACTTCTCTTCTGTCACTGTCAATGAACAATCAATTGCAAAATATCGAAAAGTTACTGAAGTTGTTCAATAAGGTCCCAGTTGATGAATGTGCAAAGTTTCTGTGATATGATTATGATGAATAGATACAGATTCGAAAATGATGATTGTTAGTGGTGTTTGGCGATTATAAAACGGCAGATGTGAAATGTGGGCGAGGTTAGTTTTTTTTTCAAAACAAAAACATTTCGATAATATTTTATCACATATTGCTATAACAATGAGTAGAATAAGACAAAACATCTGAGAATTAACAATTAAAAATAAGAACCTTCACTCTCTCGAAAAAATGATTCAAAATTCAAATAAAAAACTGAAATTCAAGTTCGCAACATTTGTTGTAGTTTGCCAACTTCCCCGTTTCAAAATTAAAAAATGTGAGGTGGTATGTATGTTAAAATATCTACGACGTTGAAATTTCATTCCTCGTCATCCGAAAAATCGCCGCTTGCTCTCTTCAAATGACTCCAGAAGTCATAATTGTCCCAGCGAGTACGTCTATTCTCTCCTTGCTTTTCTACTTCGCGACGGCAATGAAACCAATATCTTACCTGTAAAAATTAATATTTCGATTTTCATGAATAGCTAGATTATCCGCAAAATTTAAAAGTATCACACAAAACGAACCGGTTAGGCTTTTCTTAATTTAGAGCATGCAAGGCCCAAAATCTTAATCCTGATTCCTAAAAATGTTACTCACTTGTGGTTCAGTTAAGCAGAGTTCTGCCGCTATTGCTGCTTGGTTGGATAATGGAAGATATCTAGTTTCGCTATATCTGAAAGAGAATGAATTTTCTGTAGCACAATGCTAATTCTAAAAATCACTTACATTTTCTCCAGAGCTTGCAATTGACGCAAATAGTAAATGAGGCTTATATCCGGTGTTTGGGTCTCTTTTTTGCTGCCGAACTTCTTTACAATAGGTTTCGTTTTGGTATCTGAAAATTGAACAAAGTTTTTCTAAGACTGAACGAAAACTAGAATCTAGATTCTACTTTTTTGATTTCAGAAATTACCTTCAGTACTACTCTCATTAGCAGAGGTCGATGGCTGCTGAGATGATTGCATCTCTTCTGATTGCCGCCAATATGCCATTTCGACGGTGCGCGCCGCACGCATCGAATTTTGAATATTGGTTAGACGTTTCTGTTTGTATTCGCCGTTCAGTTTTGAATAGGCTCCTTTGGTGTTTTCGATTGTTGCTTGGTCTGTAAATAAGAATTCTTAAATTGTGAGAGAAATAAGTGTTACATTTCCACCTATCAACTTTTTTTGAGTTCCATCCTAGAATAAACCAGTGTCCCAAAGTTAAATGCAATTTTGGGCCCTAAATACAAATAACTACGGTTCGGAACTCCGTTTTATGCGAAATTACTTATATATTTTGAAACTAAATTTTATCTTGATTCTCTTATTTCATTCAGACTTTCTTTATTGATTTTCTTATGTTATCCTCATTTATTTTTCATTAAAAACCCAGATATTGGATTTCTATTTGTCGCTGATCACTAAACTCACCTTCAGCAGCAATGAAGACTGATTGTTGTAAGCCTAAAATTGATCCACGTGCCGACATGAATTCCATGTAATCGCTTCGAACTATCTTCCCACTTCATGACTTACGAATTTTGTACTGTAAAATACTATAGTGCCTATGTCCGAATGTGCACAAACAAACAAAGGAAGTAGAAAAAAATCGTGTCCAAACAGAGAAAAATGAGAACCACGTTTCAAAGGGTCAAATATGAAATTCATAAATTTTTTTGAAATTGTTTGATATACACGTTGCACATAACAATTTTGTGCTTGAAATCGCAGAGAATTGGTCCAGAAATGGGCAAAAATCAGGAAAATAAAAATTGTTTTCAAAAATGAAATATCGCATGTCCTTTTTAAGTCTATTTTTAGCTGCAGGGCACAAAAACATAAATAACAATCGATAGACGGAGGAAAAAGAGAAAAATGTTTATTTTTCTGCCTGCGTCTCTCAGAGAATATCAAAATGAAAATGATTTTGTTGGTTTTTTTACCCACGACATTTGAGGAAATAAAAGAGGAATTTTTAGATTTATTTATACCCTTAATTAACAAAATACTTGGGATGAGCAAAATTAGTCCATTTACACAGAAAAGAGTAAAATAAATAAAATGACGCATGCATCTGGTTTGTGAGCTGTGAAAAGTACATGCTCATGACAAAGATGTTGCTCAGATGTACAAAAAAGTGACCATGGAGCACAGTGAATCAGCCAAATCAAACAGCTTTCGAAATCGTTTCACAAACATAGGACATTTGGGGCTGGTTATTAATTTTCAGCATCAATAATTACAAGCATCAATCGTTTTTCTGAAATTAGTCTGAAATCACTAATGAATAAATACTTGTCTCCTGCTCGTTTTGAGCTCATAATTGTTAGGATTAGGGTTAGGCTTGTTCGGCTTAACCTTGTTCGTTTTAGGCTTAGACGCCGGTTTTTTAGACTTAGGCTTGTTAGGCTTAAATAGAATTCATTAGAGCCAGACATAGAAAAATGGTTGATAAAACATTTTAGAAAAACTTAAAACTTTATTTCATAATAAAAAAAAGAAAAAAGGAGGTAAATCCAAATTAATAACAATGAAAAATTAGATAAAACGTTCCAAAAAAAAAAAAAAATCCATAAGAAGAAAGAAAAAAACTTCAATTCGTTAAAAATTAATTAGGAGGTATAAGTATTAAAATTTCAAAGTATCATGAACTGTTGTTGATTTTTTTGTGAATTTGCTCATCACATAGTTGAAGAATTGAACGAATACCCCAAAACATTCACAACTTTTTGATTCATCACTTTCGTTGGTTGGTGGCACAGTGGAGAATGTTGATCCAGTCTCGATAACGCTTTCTGCTTCTGAATTTTTTTTTTTTTTTTTTTTGTTTTTGAAAAATACGTTGGGTCTGTTTTTCGACGCAAAAAGTAGGGTTTCTGGATCAATCCACACCCACAAGTAGTCATTTTGCAGCTGTCCTATTCGGGGTTTTGTATTTTTTAGTTTTTTTCAAACTAACCGAGTGAAAAAGTAACTTTCTTGCCGACTTTTACGTGCTGGTTATCCTCACTTTCTATCACGATTCCCAACTCCGATTGACGTGCTTCGAACCACTCTTTTACCTATAAGAATGATTTCTTTGAAACTAGCAACTTTTATTATCCTCTGAATCACTAAGACCTTCAGACCCAATGATAGAGAGCGAACAGTAGTTCAATAAGTTTCTACTTACCTCTGCTGGGGTTAAGCCTGTTTCTGAGGCAATTTCTTCTTGTTCCTGTTGTGAGATGAAATTTGTTCGGAAGAATCTGAAAAATAAAATAAAAAAGTCGATTTTTTCTGAGTAAAAAAACTCACACTTGCTCCAGAATTTGAAATTGTTGCAAAGTGTTTGGATTGAGTATTTCTTCGTTTTTTTCGTTGTTGTTGTCTGAAAATGGGGAACATTTTATGATAATGATAACTAAAATTTCAATGATATAACCTATTTCTTTAGATTATTTTCGGATTACTGTAGATTCCTTAATAATTCCGTCAAAACTCACCTTCCAAGCTGTCCGCAATCGAATACGTATAATCGCAAGGTAAATGCAACGAGGCTGGTTCCGACTCGCACCTGCGTTTTAAGTTCCCAAAACGAAACGGTGGTGGATAGTTGTTGACATTGTTGAATTGATATCCGAAGTTTGTCATGGCCAAGTTATTTGGATTCATCTTCAAGGCTTTGTAGTTCTGTCTGTGGCAGAAAATATTATGGTCACAGGAAAATTAAATTTTTCAAAATAGATGAAAAAATAGTGTAATATACAAACAATTTCATTTTTCAAACCCTCAATTTAGGACAGACGCCTAGATCTGGATCCTTATTTCATATAATACATATAGAATAATTTTGCAACAAGGGAGAGCCAACAAAAAAGTTATGACGTAGAAAATTTTTTTTCTAGTGTTGAAATGTGCACAATCAAGTGTGCATCGATTTATCTATCAATTTATTTAAATTTAGCCTCCCGACACTCAGTAAAACTTCTGAAAACAATCAATTTTTTAAAAACTTTGTCACGTCATAACTATTTTCAAAATAAGTCCTGGCGAAAAATAATTATCAATCAATGATCAGGAGGTTGAACTCTTTAAATGTACCAATTTTCAGAAAAAATAATACGGGGAGTTCTTGGACCTTCTTTGTAATCTTCTGAACGCAAAAAAAAACAGAATGAAGTAGTTCTGAAATAAATGTGTGTTTATTTCGGACAAGGGCTAATCTCTCAAATCCTTGCACATATTGAGATATTATAAAAGAGGAGGGCATTGATAACTGATGAAAATAGACATCATCATCGTTGGATAAGAGGCGTGTCATGCTCCAGAAATGTAGGGAAAACAATGATATTTCATTTGACTGCATTTTAAGGTGTAGAGAAATGTAAAAACTTGCATTTATTGCATTTTTCGACACTTCAACATACTCCTTTTTGTTTCACGTTAAACTCAAAAGTAGCTAAAAATAACAAGAATGAAAGACAAAAAAATTGAGACCAGAAAAATCAGAATCAATTTAATTTTGTAAACCTTCAATTTCATAATAATAGTAAGAAAAAACGGAGCAAGGATTGTTAGAGACGGTGGGTAAAAGATAATTACTATCACGATTTTTTAGCCAAGTGCTTTGACGTTCTCTTGAACTTGCTCATCACATAGTTTGACAATTGAGAGAATAACTCAAGACATCCACAAGTTTTGGATTTCTCTTCTTCTTTTTCTTCGGTAACAATTGTTGGTTTGTTAGAGACGGTGGGCAATTTCTCTTCATGGCCATTTGATTCTGTCGATTTGGCTTTGAGGCGATTCTCTTTTTCTATTTCGCGACGGATTTCAAACCAAATTTCTACCTGAAATAATAAGTTGATTCCTATGTTTCTAATAAAAATTGAGGTGAAAATCCTAATTTGTTTTTCAACTTTTGTGGATAAATTTTCTCACCCTTACGAAAGTTGATCAAGAATTTAATTTAAGCATCTCAAGATCTACAAAGTCTCAATTTCTGGTCATAAAACTGAAACCGCCCCCTTATAAGAGCAACTAATCCGAAGGGTCTTAAGTGCGATTTTAGCAATAATAAAGTATGTAATCGACATCGGCATAACATGGTGCATACACATTTACTCACATCTTTTTGATATAATCCGAGTTCGGCTGCCAAACATTTTTGATCTTCTAGTTCTAGGTCTTCTGCCTCTCTGAATCTGAAAGAAAACAGAAATAATGACTGGCGAAAAAAAATCGTCGAATCAAATAACCACTATCACTTATGTCAAGAAAGTTCTAGATGTGTCAACTCACTTTAATTCTAGCCCAAACAACTGATGCCAATAGTAAATAGTGCGCGGTTTTGCAAAATCTTCTTTGAACTGGATTGTTTTTGCTGTGTGATCTGAAAATTGACAATTTTTGTTAAATTCTCAAAAAACCTTATTCGTCGGCTAATAAAAAGAGCTTCACTTAATAAGCACCTATGCGCGATCTCTCATCTACTACATGATGAATTTCAGATTCCAGAACTTACCCTCAGAAATACTCGCAGTCGCTAGTAGGTATTTGAAACTGGATACAGGTCGACTCGATAGTTTATTCGCCGCCACTTTGAACGCATTCATTGTTTGCTCCGAACTTATTGCAGTTGAAGGTAAACGCGTACGAAAGTAGATGGGATGATTGGGGCCGTTCAGAATAAATTCGACGGCTACCATCGCACACATTGAGTTATAAAACATAGACGAAATTAAAGGGTCTTGTTCAGCGATAACATTTGGTACGGGTGTTGTTGTTAAGTCGTCTGAAAATTAGTTTTTGCGATGTTTTAGCCCGGCGTAAAACGTAGATCAAAATTATGTTGACAGTGTTACTGCGTTGTGTAAAAATGGTTTGTACCTATTGTCTTTTGAAACTAACCCGGAGGAAAATGAACTGTTTTGTCGACTTTTTTGCGACTGACGTCATTGTCGCGACCATTCGTGCTGCTCAATTCTTCTTGGCGAGTTGCGAACCAATTTCTTACCTGTAGAAAAGATTATTTTGAAACTGGATAGGTTATTAGATAGCTCTGGACATCTGTATTTCGTTAGAAACTACTGACCTGTTTATCGGTTAAGCCAGTTTCAGTAGCCAATTCTCTTTCTCTCAGTTGTGAGATAAATCTTGTTTTGAAGTATCTGAAAAGTATGATTGTGTTTGGCGGTGTGTTTCAGAAAAAAAAAAACATTACTCACACTTTTTCTAGAATTTGAAATTGTTGCAACGTGATTGGATCGTATTTAACGTTGAAGTCTAGAAATTAAAGATTTTCTGATTTTAGGTAAAATAACACAATTGGCGGCACAGTTCGGTATAGAAAATTTCACATATGAACAGAAAAACACACCTTTCGGAATAATAGCGTTTGCTGGTGGGTATCTGAAAAGGAACGGCGGGCGCAGCGAAAATCTTCGCAGATTCGCCGCAGAAGCTGATGGTGAATAGAAGTAGCCACTGTTTTGTATGTTTTGAAAGTCCATGACCTTCAACGCTTCAGCTAGGTCGTCTGGTTCTTCTAAGTCATTTTTATCCATTTTTCAAACAATGAGCTGAAATTGGTTAGATAGAGCACGAGAAAATAGTGAGAAACATATTTTAAAAAGTACGAAAATTAAAAATTAAGTTTCATATGTTTCAAAATTCATAAAAATAATGTAACTCTTCTTGAAAGTTATACTATTATATATCTAATGAACAAAATAAAATCTATTAATCCCTCATGTCAGACACATATGAGGAAAAGGAGAACTGCTAACAGAGATAAAAAGAGTTTTTGTTATAAAAGGCCGCGGTCATTAAAAATACAGTAACATCCACTGAAAAAAAATGACCTCATTTGACCCTTTTTATCTATTAAATGTGGTTGAGGTCTCAATCGATACACCAAAAAAAAGGGCGAAAGGGGAGAAACTTTTAAAATTGTCTGCGTCTCTTGAAAAAATACACGAAATGCACAGAAATGCAAGGAAAATACAATAAATAAAGACAAAAGTATAAAAATTCACATTTTTGGCATTTCTTCACAGTCCGATTGTGAGATGTGATATTTTAAAGAAAATGGGAAAACTGAAATTACCTAAAACATATTTACTGAATTTTCAGGCCAATCTCTAATATACATCATTTTTTTAATAAAAAAACCATATTTTTTCAAAGCGGAATTTGATTTTTACAGGTGCTGAAATCGAAGCTGAAAACCGACAACACAGTGATTCAACAGAAGATTGTGACACGATTTTCAAAAAATCTGATGGATTTACGACAGTGTTGGGCCACACAAAGTCACAGTTAGTTTTTTTTCAAATTTGGGAAAAAATGTAATATTTTATTTCAAAATATTTTAAAAAATCAAAAGAAAATTACAAAGAAAAATAGAACCAAAACATCATCTTCTTATTAGCCAAACTATTTCTTAGCAATATTTCTAGGTTTTCTTGTGAACTTTCTTTTCACGTAACGAGAAAATACACCAAAACATCCACAAGATGTCGACTTCTTCTTTTCTTCTGGGTCAATTGGTGACGAAGAGTCGGAATCTTCGAGGGCTTCTTCCATACTTCTAATTTGTTCCTTTTCGGCGTGATACCAGGATTCTACCTAGAAAGATGGGATATTTGTCATTAAATATAGATTTTAAACCAGTCACTCACCTCCTCTTTGGATTCGCTGATTTCTTGTTCTTCAAGCTCGCTGGATGTTTCTTCTTCTTCTCGCATTCTCTGTTTTTCTACTACGCGACGATTTTGGAACCAGATCTTCACTTGCATCAGAGTCAAGTCTGTATCGAATGCCAGATTTTGTCGATCGATTATTGACAGGAATTTTGTTTCCTTGTATCTGTAAAAAAACGATGAGATGTGTCGTAGTATTGAAATTTTACTCACTTTTTTTCTAGTACTAGCAATTGCTTCGAAGTGAGAGTTGGCAGGGTTTCGATTGTTGTTCTTCGGCTATTGTAGTCTGAAAATTAAATTATTTAGTTTTTTTTCGGAGAACTGTGAAACGATTTTTTTTTAATAATTCCTGAAATTGGTCCATAAGTACAGTCTTCTTCAAACTCGAGGTTTGTAAAGTTTTTTCACCTCATAACCTACAATAGTATTTTTACAATTTTTAAGCAGGAAAAATGCTGTTGCATACTGCACATATTTGTGTTTGAAGCCGAATTCAAAAAATTATTTGTAGATCCGTCTGATTCCATTTTTTTGGATCAGATTTTGTGAGTTTTTCTGGAGTCGCCGTTCAATTCAGGAACAATCTTTTCGTACTCAATAAAATCGGGTCCGACCTGATTCAGAATATGTAGCTCCTAGTGTATCATAAGACTTACCTCTAAGAATGTTCACAGTCGCTCGAGGCATCATAAAACCACGGGACGAATACGACGAGGTCGACTGTGGTTGTTTGTAGGAGTTCACCTCAGAAAACTCTGATTGCGAATAAAGCGAAGAAAACCCGTCGCAGCTGTGGCAGCTTGTTGTGTTTCCCATGGCTGAAATTTGGTTGATGAGAAATAGAATAGAGCTCCTCATCTCTAGAAACTTACCTTCCGATTCCTGCGGACACATGGATCTGAAGCCTTCCGGCCAAATTGATTCTTCCATGTTATTCTTATGATTGGTGTTTAATCTGTGTAATTCCTCGTTAAGCCGACGTACTCCTGCATCGTAACGACGATTTTCGAACCAGGAGTTCACCTGAAAATACGATTTTTTAAAGTGGCAATCAAGGAATAGGTTTGTCAAAAATCGAACCCAATGTTTAAAATTACTACCACGCTACCTGTTTTATTGTTGTGCCAAATTCGGCCGCCAGTGCTTGCAGCTCGAGTATTATCACAGTTGATTGTCGTTGGAATCTGAAACACTCATGTTTTATGTTCTTTAGGTGAATTTTAAAAAAGCCTATTATAAAATCATGTTCCCTGCTCGGCCATGCTTGGTTATGTTAGCCGAGGCCTAGTTAGAGCCCAAAAAAACTAGGGTCCGAAGAGCTTTTTTGGCGCCTCACCACTTACCTTTGCTCTAAAATTTCCAATTGCTCCGAAGTGAACACAGCATGCGCACAAAAGTTCATTTTTGATGTTTCGCGACGATTTTCGAACCATTTTTGAACCTGAAAATAATAACTTTATTTCTGAAGTGTCGTTTTTCAAAACTCACCTGTTGCTCCGGAACATCGGCTTGGAGGGCGATGAATCGTTGCATGTATACATCCGGATATTTTGTTATGAGAAATCTGAAAAAAAAGTTGTTTAGAAAATTCGGAATACTGTAGTTTTAGTTTTTCTGAACTTCAAATTTGAACATTTTCGTGCGCATTTTTTTGGGAGTAATTCATTGTGCCATTAGAAAATAAAAAAAACAGTTTTTTCCGGGCCAAATCGGGCTTATTTATTTTTTGGATTTTCGAAAACAACAAAAGTTGTCCCGGTTTGGTCAGCCGGCTTTTCCATGTTTCACTTCAGACCAAGAGTATTTTTTTATTTATTTGTTATTTCAAGAAAAAAAAATTAAATCAGGTATGCAGGGCTAAATTTCTACCCTCTGCTGATTAATAAGACAAAAACTCACGCTTTCTCAAATAATTCCAACTGATCTGCAGTGTAAAAATATAAAAATTCTGGAGCCTTTTCAGTTTCGCTGTTGATGTCTGAAAAACAAAATGTTTTGAGTATTGTCAGAATAACAAAGGAATTGTGTTTGAAGAGAACCAAATTTTACCTTTTGATTCTCGATTTTCATCGTTTTGTGTTTCATTTAGTCCCCGTTCCTTCCGACGACCTTCGAACCAATTGTTAACCTATAAAAAAAGTGTTCTTGAAAGGAAACAATTTTTTTATTTTCATCAGGAGTAATGCTTTCAAAAAATAAGGCTTCTCTAATATGCCTCTAAAAAATTGTGTAGTGCATACATATTCTACTCACCTGTGTAACAGTCAAGCCACATCGTACTGCCATTTCTTCTTCATCGAGTGGTGTGATGTATACTTTTTCGTAGTATCTGAAAACATATATATATATATATATATATATATTTGTATTGGAAATCATTTTAGTTCTAGCGTACGAGCCCTTCAATTTCTGCTTGGTTTTCAATAAAATAACTCACACTTTCTCCAGCATTTGAAACTGCTCCAAATTGATTGGTGGAGGGTTGTCTGAAAATAAGAAAATTACTTTCTTTATGTTTTGAAATATGATTGTTTCAGTATAGGATTGATTAGTGCAATTTGCATGTTTTATGCCAGAATTAGTTCCTATATTATCATCTCGTAGAATTCATCATCAAATAGATAATACATACTCAAAATTATGAAAAAAAACTATGTCAAAAACTTTTCAAAAAAAAAAATGAGTTTCTCAAAATAATAGATATTAAAAATACAAGACTCACCTTCTGGACGACTCGCAAATGGGGTGTTTACTTCTTCTGAGTTCCGAGTATTCATTTCGTTGAGCTGAAAATTGGTTAAATTATAAAATGCATGAAATAAAAAAAAATACGAATTAATACAATAAAACACATTTATGCACATAATGAACAGAAAAAAGGTGCAAAAACAAACAAAAATAGATCGTATGTCGTATAATTACCCCCGTTCTGCGCATAATACGTAGATATACATGTGCATAGCCCAAACTGATCCCAAGAAGGCGGAGCCACCATTGAAACAATTCGGCAGGCCCATGATTGGTGGATGGTTTGTGAATTTTGTCGATGAGAGTTTCAGTGAAATTCAGAATCCGTCTTTTGTGTTGACATTCAGTTTCTATGAAATTAGAGATAATTGCAGAATTCAAGAATTTTTGTACCTTCAAATAGTTCCAGAATTTTTATCAGCCTTCAGAGTATACTTTTCACTTCTGCTAATGATGCCAAATCATTGTCAACAGATTTCTAGAATCCAATAAAAAATCTGAAACTCTTAAATAATTTCAGAAGTGAGATTTAGACCGTTTGAAGCCAACCAAAGCCCTATCATACCGCACCGGGTGTTTGGGTTCTAATAAATTCCCGTAATCACAATCACAACACTTTGAAGACTTGGAGTATTTAGAAAGATTTATGAGATTTTCAGACGAATTTCGAAATTTCATAGTCTCCCAGAACTTTGTCAGTGTCATTTTTTCTCTGCCTCTCGTAATCTATCCTAATAGACATTATACTATTGTCTGTACATCTGCCAGTGAATACCTAATCTCCCCCTCCATCTCAACGAACATCGTCACAACCTGCGCGGGTAAAGACAACAGCACCTGGAATGCACACAAAAACGCACACCACATCTCCAACTGTGACATCATATTCAGTAAAAATGAGACAATGATGAGAGTTATATGCGCGGGAAAACACAAGATAATATTTGGCATCCTGTCAATCACGCCAAAACTTTGAATTTGGAACAGGAGGAATTTGAATTTGTTGAAAAGGATATATGAGCTGGGTCTGATTGATATCGGATGGAACCTCCACTCAAAAAAGAATTTTGAGTTGAACTTAAATTTGAAAAAAAGGATTTCGACATTTCAGAGTCCGTTATAACACCTATAACCAGTAAAAAATCGGATGAAGCCAAATAACGAGATCTGATTCTTGAAAACCCTTTAGTCAAGTAGTCGATGCCCCATCTCATCAGAAAACGTTATCAAAAAAATTTTAAATGTGAATTTCAGAAAAATGGAAAGTACATGAACCCGATCTCGTTTTCCCCAAGAGATTGTACAGCCGAATTTCTCCTGTTCTTAACATAATTTAGAAAACCGATATTATTTTTTTCTAGTTTTTATTGGTCCCGAAACAACGATGTGCTGTTCAGGGATTAGCGAAAGAGTGAGCAGCGACAGATGTGAACTGAGCATTATATTGAATTACAGTGTTTTGTCGGAGAGTTCAGAAGACTTCGTTTCAGAGGATTAAAAAAGAGAATTTAAAAAACAAGATCTGTGTATTTTTAGAATTTTCGGAAAGATTCATATGATTCAAAAAGGAATTATAGAAGTTGTTTTTTCATGCCACAAAAGTTTGGTCACAATTTCTGATGAAAATTAACACATTATGAAACTTCTTATATCGAACTTCACGAATAAATTTTTTCAGATGCGCTTTCTGTTTTCTCAAGCTCATCATTGTTGTGAATCGAAGATATTGGATGATCAGGAAAAATCAGAAAAAGTTGTGAAACGAGGATATAGTTTGACATGGGGATCCTGCATGTATTATTGGAAGTGTGCGATTCTTCAGAAGGCTGGAGCACATCGGAATCAAACTAGGAAATCGGGCAGATGAGGTTAGTTAATTTTTTGGGGCGAAAATATACTGGATATTGTGAAAATCAATATTTCATTTTGTAGTGAATAACACATTAAGTATGATACAAATTATTATAAAAATACACTTTTAAATTCACAAATACATGGCGAAAATTTCAAGCGTTAATGAAGTCGTTATTTTGAACAAGTCAATTCGAAACAGTGGAAGTGTTCTTTCTAGATTTTTTTTCTAGATCGCGACGGTTTATGAACCAGAGTTTGACCTGAAAAAAAAAATTACTTTGGTATAGGTAAATTTTTTAAGTTATAAGCGGAATGTTTTGCAAAGGTAGCTAAAAACTGGTATTTACCTGTTCTTGTGTCAAACCGGTTTCATAGGCCAATACTGCTATCTCGGGTAATGCCAAGTATTTTCGCTGCGTATATCTGAAAAATTGAACACTTACTTTAAAGCCTGACTTTGATAAAAATTTCGAGTCTGCGAATCTGTAAAACGATAGGTATACTGTAAGTGGTATATCAGAAATGACTCGCGTCATCTCAGAAATGACTCACGTCATCTCTCTAGTGTAATAGTTGGACATCCTATGCATTCTCTTGGGTTGATTTATCAGCTCTGAAAATGATAACTTCGTTGTTTTCAGAAGCTTAGAAGGGATTCAGATTCAAGCTAATTTTTTTTTCGAAAATTCTACCACCGCTTTCAAGGCTTACCATTTTTATTTGCGAGCGCTTGCGAATACGCAATATTGTTGCGATCCTGCTCCTTTTGGCGGCGGTGTTGGAACCACAGTCTTATCTGCAAAAATGATTTTTTTTCTAGTTTTCACAAGAATCCAAACGAAAAAAAAGTATATTCCTATAACTGTTGCTCACCTGTTCTTCGGTTGCGCCAAGTTTGGCGGCCTGTGCTTCTCGTTCGACCCGTATGAGATATTTTCTCTCGCTGTATCTGAAAAATTTCTGATATTTTTGATGGATTCTGGGTGAAAAAATTACTCACTTTTGCTCTAGCGATTCCAATTTTTGTGAATTGAGGCCATTGGTTTCAGCTCCACAGCTACCAGATGGCTCGTTATTCTCTTCAATCGATCCCACTTGCAGCAAAAAAAATCTGAAAGCCTTTTGCAAAACTGTTAAAAATAGCAGAGAGCTTATGAAGTTTCCTGAAATTTAAGAGAGATCCAGAAACTCTGTGTAATTGTATTTCTGGCCTTTGACAAGTAAATATAAGAACGTTCCCAGAAGTTCTAAGCATAGCGGAGCTTCAAACTGACGATTCTGGGAGTGTTAGAGATTCAATGCGAAAGTATAATAGTATATTTATTTGTAATAGAACTTTGAAATCATCATTCTGATGAAGCGCATAAAAAGACCCAGAATGAAATACATCCAGAGATGCGCAGTTATTATGGCGAGGATCAAACCAGCAATTAATATAGCGATTTGGCGACATCTGAAGCGGAAGAGTTCTTCTTCCTTTTCGGGGTCCGGTAAAATGGGATCGTCCCGACGTTCAGGTGGTGGCGAATGCGTGAGTTGTTCTCTTTTGCCGACGAAGCGTCCTTTTTTATATAGTCCTTGGCGGCCGGCGGCGCGACGCTCTTTGAACCACTGTTTTACCTGAATTATTATAAGTTTTCGTTGGCATTAAAAACTTATTTTTTTGGACTCTTTACTATTTGGAAGCCTTTTTTTTTAGAAATACCACTTCGGTCCAAATCGGATCCGGTCCTTTTCGAGACTTGCTGTAGAAAAAAAACCTCGTTTTAAACTCTTATACTCACCTGTTCTTCGGATAAATCTGTTCGACCGATCATTACTTGAAGCATTCGTGCATCTGGACGATTGTGAATTTCGTAAAATCTGGAAATGAAATCTTCATATATGTCGTGTTAAAAAGTGATACTAGCAGCCACGTGTATAGTACTAGTATTTGAAGATATCACTTACACTCTCCTCATCACTTCATCTTGTTCCTCAGTGTAATCATTGCTTGAGATTTTAGTATATCTTGTCTTTGGAATTCTTTTTTTGTAGTGCTCTGAAAATGAGAATTTATGATTTTTTAACAAGTTATGAACAATAACCCCCATTAATATTGTAGGGTTGAATTTATTAGACCATTGGAAGAGCAACCAATATGACCTAGAAATCGAAATAATACAGTACTTTTTGAATAATATCAACAAAAAAATAGGTCCTTACGTTTTCTAGGTCATTTTGCGTTTTCTAGGCCACTCTCTAAGTTTTTCGTTCTCACAATAAGGAAATATGATTAACTGATTGCCCATTTATTAATAACATACATGAGCAAGTAACGGCGAGAGCTTTCGGGTTAATTCTCACCCTTACCTGAAAGTTATACCTCTAACCAGATTAAAGCTTTGAAACTGCTAAAAAACCAGCAAAAATAGTATTTACGTGACGAACTACTATACGTTTCAAAATTCTTCATGTCAACGACTTCCAGAGGTCAAAAAAAATGTTTCGCTTTATTTAAGCCAGTGACGACCTTTTCAGATATAAAATCTAGATCGTTGGTTTTTAAATAATATTTTTTATCAGATATTTAATCTTCAAAAAAAATTGTTTTGTAATCAATGTGGGAAACTTTTAGAAAAGCCGGTACGCTGAAAAATTAAAACTCACTTGGTGGGCGCAATAAGAGCTTCAATTCGAGCTTTCGGCGCTTTGGTGGCATGGCCTCATTTATTTGCTTTAGACGTTCGATCTTATCTGTGAGCGTCCGGCGCATGGTCACACCTTCTTGCATTAGCCGTTTGATCTCAGCTCTGAGCTTTCGGCGTTCGATCTTATCTTCGAGCTTTCGACGCTCGGTTTCATTTTTGGGCTTTCGGCCTTTGGGCTTGCGAGGCTTGATATTAATAGACATTCTAGAGAATTTCGAAAACATTTTTTTTCTCATTGAAAAAAACCAGTAGACGGGGATATTTGCGATAACTAGACTACTCTCTAAAATTGTCCAACCCCCTCATATTTTCACACGTCAATTTTTATAGATTCATTTTGTTAACTTGTTGTTTACCACATCTTTTCGTCTTTGAAAATAACAACAATATTCTATGGGGTTTGGATATTTAAAAAAAAACTACTGTATAAAAGGGTTTAAGCTTCACAGAGAAGTTTCAATAAAATTGATCCCACGATAGTTTTCAGTGTGTCAAGATCTTAAAAATTCGAGATTGTCCTAATTAACATTATCTTTTTAAATACAAATATTTATTCGTTCAATGCTTTTTCACAAAAGAAAATACGTATATCAAACAAACAAGATAACAAATGAACATGACAAATCCAATATATGGGAAAAAAGTTTCGAGACAAGTCCCATCGAAGTAAAACCATTTGATGCATGCTCTAATCATTCCAAAAATGACGATATACGAAGAGAATGTAAGGATATCAACCATTATATCTGGTAATGAATTAAAGAAAATAACATATCTCCCAAGGAGGCTGATTTCCTCGGGTTTCGGTGGCGGCGTGGGTGGTCTTGGTCTTCTGCGAAGTTTGATTTTTGGCGTAGGAGGAAGATTTGGGTCGTATTTTCTTCTTTCGTCTTCGCGACGATGGTGGAACCAGTCTATTATCTGAAATACACAACGTTTCTTTAGTAAATTACATTTAAAAACTACAGTACTGTAGTACGAGTTATATGAGAGAAGTTTTCGCACCAGAATCCACAGTTTTCGTCCAGGTTACTGTAGTTGTAAAATATCACTATTTTGACAGTAGAAGGTTCCACGCTAGCTTCTTTTTTGAGTCGACAAACAGTTGTATACAATAGTCAAAAACTACAGTACTCATAGAATATTTTTAGGTCATCGTACTCTAATCTACAGTATCTCGTCAGGCTGCTAAAAAGGCCGATTCAGCCTAGTCCTAACTGGCCCGAAGGCGAGATATTTTCTCAGCAACACCTGCAGAAGTTGATATATCTTTTGCTACTTACTGCATCTTCGTATAAACCTGTCGCTTCGACCAGTTCCTCAAGAATTAAGTTGGTTAGGTATCTGGTTTCGCCATAATATCTGAAAACAAAACATATCTATTGTTTTTGAAAGTTAGCCCCTGACTACGCAGATTCACCATAGGAATATAGCTATCATCACTCACACTTTCTTGAGCTTCTCATGATTCTCAGCATTGTAAATCGAATTCGGGGGTTTCTTATTTTTGTCGTCCTTTGTCATGTTGTTGGGTGTTCTGAAAATAGAAATCTATGGTCAACATGTTAAGCAAGAAGCTATGAAATATAACACCAAAAATGAAAAACTATAAGAAACTGAACGCCAATTTCTTTTCACCAATGAATGAACACTGGACAATAAATTTGAGGTTTTTTTATAGGTGCCCGAAAAATGGGCGTGACTGTTTTGACGCGCGAGTTATATTTATTGTTGACAAAAGTCTGATCAGAGTTCTATCAGGAAAACATGTCGAGAATTGAGAAAAATAAATTCTATAGGGGTCTTTGAAAGGCAAAAGGGACCCAAAAAATGTTATAATCTTAAAGATATTTAGGAGTATATTTTTTCTTGTTTTTTCCCAAAAGTGAGTTTTCAAAAAATTAATAAAGATCTATTAATAATACGCGTTTCAGAATATATGAAAAATCTATAACTAAAATCAGTGGACCCAATACTTTCTCCATGATATGAAGTGTCATAATCTCATATGTCTCTAAAACTGGTTTTATCTATGGGGACCTTAAATAGAATCATTTTCAGAGATGGGAACCTTTGTAATCTTCTGGGGTTCATAATCTTAATTTTTTAATGCTCATTATCTTTTTGGGCCCTCCATTCCGTTCTCAATAAGAAGTGTACCGAAAATGAAACACCCTGGAAATCGAAACTTTTTGAGAAATCGTATTACTTTTCAGATTTTACCAACAACAAGTTATATGAACAAGTATTTTGTAGGTGAAATATTTTTGTTTTCGAGAAATCGCATACGAAAAAATAAACCTGCACAACATGAAAAAAAAAATGTAAAATAAATTGAGATACGGTACTTTTTCCCACAAAAATTTATGGAAAATAAGGAAATTGGACAATAACAAAAACAATGTGGAAATAGTGATTTCATAATTCAGCCGAATACAAAAACATCTAACAAGAGTATATTAAGCAGATGACATGGAAAAAAGGGACCTGGGGCAAATATTTCGAGCTAAAAAGGTGCATTTTTCAGCCATGAAGTAAACAGTCATGTAGATATAAGATAATGTGTCTTTCAACAGAACTTGTATCTCCAGTCACTTCCCAACTTGTTACTCCAAAAAATTTAGACACTTTCGCACTGCTTGACGCAGGTGCAGACCATTCTCTGATAACATGTACTCTAGCTAAGGAATTGAATTTAAAACCCAAGTCCACTGAACGTTTCACAATAACCGGTGTAGGTGACATTAGACAGAACATCACTTGTGAAATCTTCGACATCCACGTTTACTCCAAGCACGCTAGAAAAACGTTCAAACTAGAAGTTTTAGCAGTTCCATCCGTCACTAGTACTCTTCCGCTACCTCAATTGTCAAACGAGGATTTTGAAACACTTTCCGAAGCCGAACGGAATGGACTCCAACACTTAAAAACCAAACGATCCATTCAACCAGAATTGATATTAGGTATCGATAACTTTTGGCTACTTGTTCAACAGCATAGTATACGACAACTTCCACCTGGCTTAACTTTAATAGGCACACAATTAGGTCAAGTTGTTTGTGGATCCCCGTCCGTCAGTGAAACCAACGACACTATTCATTGCCACTTTAAATTATTATTATGAGGTGCGCAACCGTTTAAATTCGGTTAAATTTTGTGAATTTTTATTTTTATTTCAAGTTATCAATATCAATGTGTCACATTTATTCGTTTAAATCATCTTAAAATGAGAGAGCATTACAACGACGCACAGCAAGGACATGATGACAAAATATAATGAAAGGGGAGATAATAGATCACAGTAGTCGGTTGTTCTGTCGAAGCTCTGATCTTCATCTTCTTCTTCTACTTCTACTTCTTCTTCTCTTTCTTCTTCCTCGACATCGTCGTCTTCACTTTCACCGTCGTCGTTGACAAGCCCCGGCAAGATAGTGGTCAATTGTTGTCGCAATTGATTCAACACTTGAGCTTGAGCCAAAGAGTTCTGGCTCTTGTACATATTTTTGCTTCTATAGCGCTTTCCTTTGAACCATTTTTTCACCTACAAAAAATAATTTCTCGAATTCAATCATAAAAAAATGTTTCCTACCTGTATTTCAGTTGCACCAATTTGGGCGGCCAGTGCTTTTCGGTCCTCGCTTGATAGGTACTTTTGTATTTTGAATCTGGAATAGAAATCTGTATAATAAGTATGGAATCTTCTTAATTTTTAAAGGACAGCTGCCAGATATCAAGGAAATTTGATTTTTAAATATGCAGATTATATATATACTCACCTATCATTCAGCGCCTCGGATTGTTTTTGACTGAAAGTAAATCTTGCCATAGTTTTATGCTGTGATCGATCTTCGACTCTGAAATGATGAATATTGTCAACAACAGAAAAATACACATTTTTCTACATTTCGGAACGTTGAGTGACGCGCAAAAAAATACAAAAAATGCATGAAATATACAAAAACAACATAGCAAGAGAGAACGCTATTATACACAAAAAATCAATAAATGACCAGATGCACAGTGGGCCAGAGCTCTGCGAACAGGTGCACGCTATTTTTCTCAGAGGTGGGAAGAATATGTGGTGAATATATCGGCGATTAGGATATAGACATACGTGTATTGGAAATTGGAGAAAGCCTGAATAGCGTTATATGCCGCAACCCTCATGGTTCTTAAAGAGGAGTTCGCGTATATTCTAATTAATATTGAGTCTTAACTATATCTTAGTTTTATACTAAATAATACCCGAGTTATTAAGATAGGATTTATTATATAAAGATTAAAGATATAAGATAGAAACATTACATGAAAATATTATAAATAAAAGTAAAATACAATATAAAAGAGAGTGGACCCTAAGGTCCCCTCCACCTAGCCTCCTATGCAACCCAACTGCCGTGCTGTTCTTCTTTCTCCTCTTCGCACAAGGGGGCGTGGCCAAATGGCGCCCTTAACAATAGATTGGATCAAAAATTGTAGATCATGAAGTAGACTCGATTTTCTAAAAATCCTTGATCCGGATCGGGCTCAGTCAGATTCGAAACAAGAAATTTCCAGTAATTTTCTAGGATTAAAATCAATATACACATGAAAGTTTATACACAAACTGAAATCGGTGGCACTTTTTCAACAAAATGTTGAGGTCTAATTTTACAACAACAAAAAATACCCATCTAAGCCGGAATCAGAAACTTTTATAGTTGTTTGAATTTGCTCTCGTAACAATGAATTGATCGTCAGATTTCGCCAGACTCGGGCTACAGAAACCAGTAAAAATGATGAAGAAGGAAGATGATCCAGGTAACTCATTGTGGCGAGCAACCATTCGATCTTGATATGAGAAGAGCTGACTCTCTCCTCGTCACAGAATGTATTCATTGCGCTATTTCGGCACACACATGAATAGACGCGCCAGAAATGCTCCTTATCGGATTACATACTAGGTTTTATATATTATTGAGATCACAATGTTGTAAATTTATAAGTTAAATGAACTCATAATGTGACAAAATAACGATGAACAACAACGAAATCAGAATGGAACAATACATTCCGATTTGAGAAGGTCCATCTTGTTCCTCGTTTTCTATTTCTTTTTCGCAGTCTTCCTCTTTTTCGTCTTGCACCACTTCTTCATCTTCTCCATCTTTATCATTGGTATTGTTTGGAAAGACAGTGACAAACGATTGAAGCATGTGCTTCATGGTCTCCGACATCATTCTCTTAGTTTTGTAGCGCTGGTTGATGAACCAACTGCGCACCTGCAAAATGAATTTTTTCTTGAATTGAAAACAATTTTTTACTACTCACTTGAAGGTCTGTTAGGCCAGTTTCAGCTGCGAGGGCATCACGCTCACATGTTGAAAGATATGGCTGGAGTTTGAACCTGCAAAAAAACTCATACATTGTGTGTGTGTAGCTCCGTGGGCGAGTATATCCACTAATGTTTTAATATATCATATATTAGTTGTCAACTCTAAAGAAGTAGACTCACCTATTTTGCAATATTTCGCGTTGCCTAGGGCTATACGCATTTACCATCTTTGCTATTTGTAGTTACCCTTCGACTCTGCAAAATTCAATCTTGTGAAAGATATCGTACTCCAAATTCTCAGAAATCTATAGGAAGATCAAAATCTTGTAAAATTAAGAACAATAATGAGAAACTGGTATACCATGTTTGTTATATTCACCCTTTTCTCTTCTCTTTTCTCTCACGGTTTATAGGGTTTTTTCTGGAGTCTCTGAACAATTACCTTCTTTTTATTTTATTATACTCGGAAAGGTCGTGAAGAGGACAAGTGTGGGGTATGGTTTGTTTTTTGAGTGTTCAAAAAGGAGATTCAACGTCGCTGGTTCAGAATTTTCTTAGGTCTGTATTTTTTTCACGGAGATGTCTGTAAAAAAAGTTTATCTTAGAGTATCAATTAACTATTGAAAACTGACCGAAATTTCAACATATAAATATATTTATTCTCACGTGCGCAACATCTATTAATTTTCATGAAAATTCTCAATGATTTGCAAACTTCAAAAATTCATAACTTCTCTCACAAATATTTCAGGTGAAAAGGAAATACAGGACGTGAATTAGAAAATCAAAATCAATAAGTGTAAAAAATTTAAGAAAATTCTAAATCGGCGACTAGTTGAACCCCATTTGTCAATAAAAAACTGTGAATTTTAGAAAATTATGTCACTCTTTGTTGGCCCGCGGGCTTTTTAATAGATTCTGCGCTTAATTTGTAAATGTCCGGGATCACAGCCCTATGTTCAACAAACTACGAAAAATTATAAATAGCGAAATCAAAAAGTGGTATATTTTTTTAAAAAATCTGCGGTTGAAAATGAGAAGAGGGAACATGAACGAATGAAAGGGTGGGAGGGCGCAAGCGCGCAAACGGGCGGAACGTTGGAGAAGTCTGAACATATAGTAGTGGTGGTCAAAAGTTGGCAAGGTGCCAAAGTTAGAGTGACAGAGTGTGCAGGTACGCTTGCATGAAAAATTTCGTAACTTAAAAATAAGACGGTTTTTTATTTATAGTAAATGCTAACAAGGGAACAGAGAAGTGTCCGAAAAGGAAAATTATATATCATTTCATAGGTTTTTGGAAGCTGATCAATTTACCGTGATTTATTTTCGCGTTTATTTAGCCACACACTGGAGAACATTTCCGTGTAAGCTTGAATTAACAATATTACAACGAGCATCAATAAAATTATTTATTAGATATAGGGCTTGCTCAAAAGTTGAAAATCTACCAGATAACAATTAATTTCTGAAATTAAAACTTGCTAATTCCAATATTGACAATCATTCCTTACCATTCTCTAAAAATCTGTCGAAATTTTCCATTTATTTACTAGCATAGTGAGAAGTAATAACAAAATGAGATATCATTTGAAGTATTATATCACTTCCATAGATTGATAGAATATGAACTGATTACTATTCTGATGAGCGGTAAAGATTGGATGTAAATCTAGAACACGTTTGAAATATTTATTGATTTTCAAAATTAAGAGTTTGATATGAAGTGGTCAGAAAATACCAGATTTCGAGATTGGCGTTAATTTTTTAAAGATTTGATTTGAATTTCGGTGTTCCAGATTATGCACTACTTTAAAATTTATAAACAAGAACAAACATTGACCAAAAATATTCACAATTTAGGCTTATTTTCTCAAAAGAACGAAGCTTTGTACAGGTTCTCTTCGCAGTCATCGTATATTCAGCAGACAAAGAGAGAATTGGAAAATGTCGAAACGAAGATGGGTTGGGTGGAAGTGAAGCTTGTGACGAATTATTATTACGATTTTTGAGAAAACACGATTGAAAACGGAAGAACTGTAGCGACAATTGAGAATTGATGACAGAAAGTTCACGGTTAGTTGTTTTTTTTTTTTCATAGAACGATTCTGCTTCAAAAAAAATAACGAAACTTCATATTATAAAACAGCAAGTAAACTACTAGTATCTCTCTGGGCTTCTTGGTGTTTTCGACTTTTTGGTAGACTTTTTCGCTTCAGCTGATTTCTTGCCTTTATCCATAGATTCTGNGATTCTCCATAAGTATACGACGGTTTTTCTTTTGACTATAGCCAGTCTAAAACTGTTCTTTGCTCGTGTTTTGAGGTTAATTCAGTAAGTTCAGTGCGCAATACCTCTTCTTCTATCGATTCATTTTTTCTCTGATTCATCTTTGTTTTTAACTTCTTTAACGAAGACACGAAGTTTTCAAAGAAACCCTGAAAACTGTTTGTATTTTAAAATTAACATGTATTTCTCACTGTGGTTGATTTTAAATGGTTTGTGATAAATTTGTTCTCTTTCTCAAGCTCTGCTTTTTTGTTCGATGAGATCTTAAATAAAATATCGTTTCTTCCATTTAATATTTCTGAATTGTCCCTAGAAGTTGCACCAAAGCATAGAATTGTCGATGCCAATTTAAACATTTTTTTATTTAAATCATCGTCTTTTATCGCTCCTGTGCAATGGTGAGACACTTTAAGGTACATTTCCCACATTTCGTGAAGAAACTTACAATTATTCTCTGCGACCTGAAACAACAAGCGTTTATCAGAAACAAAACCTGGGGAAATTATCTACATTATCAGGAAAGAAGATTAAATCATATAACTTTATTTTACAGTTCTTTTTTGGACACGATAGAATAAATGAAAAATATACCTTTTCTTCTGGTTCGATTAATCCAAATCCTATTCTATTTTTGACATCTTCAGTTATCTTATTCAAACCTCCCATTGTTTTTCCGCACTTCCAATTTCTGGTAAATTTGTGATTGTAGCATTAACATGCGACTCGATTTCTGGAAATTTGAATCATATTTTTAACACTCTCTCTCGATTCATACCATCTATAGCCCGGTCCATTACTCTGAATTCTTCTCCAAAGTTCTTTGAATCATCCATATAATAGAATCCAGAAGATGTGAAAAGGATAAGAATTGCCAGTACATAGGAAACAGTGATGACATAATTTGGCTATTTTTTATCTGCTGGCAATTTCGGGAATCGATTAGGCACAAATATCCAAGTTGTTCTTATTATGATAGTCGAATATGCTATTAGTGATATCATTTGAAGGGTTATATCTATGTAAGCGTCTATTTCGTTGGACACCATAGTTGGAACTAACAGAAAAATGTTTTTTGACAGAAATTAACACTTAAATATATAGAGCACGTTTCAAATAATCATGAAAAATATATCATTAGGTTTTTTTTTCGGAATTTATAAAATTTTGAAAGTTTCTCTTTCAAAATCCAAGTTTATCTATCCTAGTTTATTCTTTCTACAAAAAATTTCAGTAATTTTTCTGAAACTGCTTGTTTTCGATTCCAAAAAAAAGTTTGTAGCATTTTTCTTAAAAATTCTAGATAATGAATATAAGCGTTTTTCCTGTGTTTATTTATGACTTCTCTACCACGATTCTATGTTCTATTCACAAAATTACACTCATGATAAAAATAACAAAAATTTATATTAAAAAATAAACTATTAGAACCTTTTGGGACTTCTTGGTACCACTGCCTTCTTTACTCCCCTTGCTTTGTTGTCAGTATCCATAGATCCGGTTGAAAGTTTCGAGTCGATGTTGCTTGGATTCTCCTCCCGAATGCTAATAAATACAAAACAAGACACAATGTAGAACATCCCATTATACTAATCTTGAACATATTTCTATACGAGTTTTCGTCAGGCTGATATGAAGAAATGTATCCATTCAAGAGATCATTGTATAAAGGCTGACATTTGAAGTTAGAATCGACAAGTGTTTGCTGAAAATTGTTGAAAATGTTGAAAATATTATCAATATTGTTAGAAATTTGAGCAGAATTCAGGTTTCTTACATCTATTTTTCGTATTGGTTCATAAATCGTACGATCTATATATTCCATTTTCTCTTCAATCACAGTTCTTGCGATATACATTTTATACCTTCCAAGTTTGCTGAATTCTAACCACAAACCAAAGTTATCTTTCATTTTATTCAACCAAATACTATATTCCTGTCTCTTCTTTTCATTTTCGTTCACGCATGTCCCTACGGGCTTCAGTGCTTGTATAAATAATTCAAAATCTGATTTGGTTTCCAAAACTCTTGTAGGAAAATGTATCGATATCAAATCATTGTTGACCAATATTAATATTTTGTTTTGAAAATCATCAAGAAGAGGATAATTTTGTATGAGAAGCTCATTTCCAATTCCAGAAAACATTGCACTATTCTTATCATCACAAGCCAGAAATTGTTTATAAGCATTTGTGATGGACTTGTTGTCATATGATGATAATTCAAAGTCGAATAGTTTGAAATATTCCGGTTCTTTGGTAAAAATATCGTCTGGGATATTGTAGGCGAAATAAGTTGAAATAACAACAACTTGGATTGAAATAATGTAGAATAGAATACAGCGAATAATAGATAGAACACGTGGAACATCCTTCTCCCATAAAACAGTAGTGATAATTGAAAGAATGGCAAACAGAATTGTGAATGAAAATGGTAAAAGGAGCACAATGTTCTTTGAATTCTGAAACAAAAAAGCTTTTTTCAAGTGTAAATGAATCACTGTATACCTCTGTCTCCGTTGAATCTTCTTTTCTCCTATTGAATATTATCCTTGATTCTCGCAATGAATATACGAATTTCTCAAAGAAGGCCTAGAAAATTAGTTCTTTAATGTAAGAAAAACTTGTCAAACGCCTTGACCCCAGTTTTAATCAATAAAATGTTTGCTTACAATCACTGATTTCAGGTGATTTGTGATAATCCCTTCATGGTTCACGAGTTCCTTCTTATGATTAGATATTGATTCCAACAATTTCTTGTTAATAGCATTGAAGTTCTCCATAATGTCTATATATTCCGAAGGCTGAACAATCAAGTATTCTTTAATAATCATTTTTAATTCCTTTGAAACTCCGAAGCCTCTCTCTTTGATACATTCTGAATTCCGAATCCAATCATAAAATCCTTCCATAATGTCACTAGAGTTTCGTTGATCCTGGAACAATAAGATATTTTCACCGAGTTCTGAAACATTTCGATTTTTTATTTTCAGAAAATATGCTAGACAAAAAACCAACACAAACTCAGACAAACGAGAACTTCTGTCAGCACAACGTTTTGAATCATTCATTCTCTCCTACTCACAGCAACTATTTATAACTATTTATTACACAACTATTTATTCATGCCTTTGGTCTATTTAATTGCAAGACACTACCTCTTTCTCTCTTTCGATTATTCCGAATCCGGTTCGATTCTTGATATCTTCTGTGATTTCCTCTAATTTCTCTAGGTTGATTTCCGGATTTCCAATTTCTACCAGCATATTCGTCGTAGAGTTGAAATGAATTTCAATATCTGAATTATTTGAAACCTCGATGTTTCGAATTTTCATTAGACTCTCTTACCATCAACCATCCTGTCCATTTTTCTGAATTCATCTCCAAAATCTTTTGAATCATGGAGATAAAACAATCCAGAAGATGTAAAGAGTACAAGAATCGCCAAGACATAGAAGAAGGTGATAACATATCTGGGCCATTTCTTGTCAGCCGGTAATTTCGGGAATCGATTTGGCACAAAAATCCAAGTTGTTCTTATTATGATAGTCGAATATGCTATTAGTGATATGAATTGAAGGATTACATCCACATAGAAATCCATTTCTGTGGACACCATAATTCAAACTGGTATTATGGCAGAAATTAACAACACGTGAATATAGAGCACGTTTGAAAATGTTTGATTTTTTAAAATCACTTTGGGTTACTGTAGTGTGAACATTTTTCTTTAAAAATCCAACTGAAAAAGATCTACTGATTTTTGTGAATACATGATAACTTATTTTTACAAAAAAATGAATGGCAATTCTAACAAGGGAGGTTCGCGAGCTGTTACTTTCAACTTTTTCTTAAAATTTGTACACTTATAGAGTTTCACCTCCTGATCATCGTGGTATAGTTTTTATCCACCGGAAATTTTTGTGTAAAAAGTTATGAATTTTTAGACATTTTCCCATTACAATTCATAACTGTTATAAAATAAGGGCAGCACAGTAAATAAATGAATTTGTATTCACGTGCTCATTTTTCAAAGGTAAATGACTCATTTTTTCTTCAGAAAATGGTCATGAAATAACTTTAATCTTTCATAACTTTATTCACAAAAATTTCCGGCGAATAAAAAATGTACCACGATGATCAGAAGGTCGAACTACATAAGTGTACAAATTTTGAGAAAAAGTTGAAAGTAACAGCTCACGAACCTCCCTTGTAAGAAATAAAAGTACTTGCTGTGGTATGTCTGCGATACAAATATTCATCAGAAAAACTTTATTTCATAAAAGAAGATAAATACTTATTCAACTTAAATGTTTGCTTCATAATTTATTTTATTCTTTGTTTTTTCCATTTAGAAACGAATTATGGAGTGGTTGGAACAAGGAGTTTGAATTGAAGAGTATTCTCTGAAAAAAAAGATCATTAAACCTGTGGGTAACAAAAGTGTTTTACCATTTTCGATACTGCTGTTCATCTCCTCCACCTTAGCATAGTGAAATAATAGCAAAACAAGATATCCATTGGAAGGATTAAGTCACTTCCATGGATTGATAAAATATAAACTGACTAACATTCTGATGGGCGGGATAGATTGAGTGTGATTCTAGAACACGTTTGGAATGATTATTGTTTTTTAAAACCACTGTTGTCAAGAAAAATGAATATTTTTATTTTTCAGAAATTCTTCTCTACCACGATGAATTGATGACTCAAATAATGTGAGCATGAAGAAATTCATTCAGATGTCGATTCGAATTGTTTTCATTGAGGTGAGTTATTTTGTCTGATTTAAAAAAAATGTTTGGTCTCAAAATATATAAATGGAAAAATAAATCAAGAGCAATTGGTCCGGAGATAAATATGGAGTTCTGGATGAAACGGAGAACTGTGTGCTCAAAATGTTACGAAGAATCGAATAAGTTGATGAGCATAGTCTAACAACTGTAAAAATTTCCACAAAAAAATGTGTTAACAGACAAAGGAGACTTTCTGGATCAGCTATTCGTATTTGGACCCATTTTCAAATTAGATACCCCTTTTCTGACCCTCATTTTGGAATAGAACCCCACAAACTGTTTGAATGGTTTTCTATTTTTTAAGCCACACTCTGAAATTCTCACAATAGATCTTGTATATGTATTTCCCTATGGCTGAAGTATGACCATGATTGTACCATTCACGGATTATTTTTTCAAACCACAAACATAAACCAAAGTTTTTTTTTTCTCAAAAAAAAGTCACCAACGTTCGATGACTAACAATGTCAATAATAAAGTGATCAAACCAGTCTATTTTTGGGCAATTGCCTGTAATATGAGATTAAACCCCTCAAGTGCACTAAATTCGTTTTAACCCGGATTATACTATTGGCAGAATAGTTCATAAAATGTACCGAAATTCCCCAAACTTGAATGACTAAGACTGTAAAGAGAAGAAAAATGTTAAACTATGCATTCTCTTTGTTTTTTTTTGTTTGTATATTTATTCAAATGTAATTCTCGAACAAGTTTCGCCTGTTGACCTTCATCATAATTATCAATTTTCCCTCGATTTTTCGGCAAAAAATAATATTTTTTTCTTTTTCTACAGCATATCCCAAGCCAAATTCCGTTCCTCCAGATTATCTAGTTTTTATTCTTCTCCTTCTTTTTGTCGTAAAAATCCTTTTTTTTTGTTGAAAAAGCCCTATAGATAATCCGCCACCCTTGTTACTGAATAACTAGTTTTGCCTCCTTATTTTTCATTTTCCCACTTCTTATTTATATTTTTTTTGTCCTTTTTTTTGTGTTGATTATTCGAACATACCATTTTTTGAAGGGGTTCTCTAGGTGGAACAGGTGCGATTTCCGAAAAGTTAGTTCAATATTGGGCGGTCTAAAATCGGATAATTTTCTGATCAGAAAAAATATGTGATCAGAAAAACTTTTTACTAATATCATACTGGAACTTTGAAACATGTAAAGGGTTTTCTAGTAAAAATTACAATAGGTGAAACTTCAAAATTCTGATTAGACTCACGCTCACTAAATTCTAGAACTCAAAAGATCTCTAAAAAAGTGGTCCATCATAGGCCGCCTAGTCTCCAGAATATTTAGATATGGACTAGTAGACGACTAATTTTTTTCTGAAAATAAACTTTAACAACTTTGTTTTCTCAAAATTCTGATTTCAGTTTTTTTCTGTTACTGAGACCCTTTTCAAAACTTTTGTTAAGCAAAAAAATATACTGATGAACTATCGTAGATTATCCTTTTAAAAAAAGCTCAGAGAGAAGATTAGTCAATCGGTCATATCCCGGCTACCAGAAGTCGAACGTAGACTACGGTAGATGTACCCGGAATTGCGATTTTTCGTCTCTAAATCGTCATAGCTTTGATTCGAACCTGTCACCTTTTGCGTGGTAGATAATTCTTTACCCTGCTACACCATACGAGCAGGTGAGGTGACATAGGGATGTGTGTCTTATGAACCGAAAGGTGTGAAAAAGGTAAAACGTAGTTTGTAAAGGCAATTAGAGGACAGCCAGAAATACGGAGGTAATTTACTTACGATTATTAATTTCTGTCAGTAGAAGTTTGTTTTTTGCTGTCAAACTACTTAATTGCTTTTTTTTAACCTAAATAATTCTGAAACTCTGAACAACTAGGTATCACACTCCAGAATTTTTCGCTTTAAATTTCTCCTGTATTTGATTACCATATTAGAGTTGACAGAAATTGTGAAACCAAAGTTGAAAAAAAGTGTTTACAATTAAAAGCTTACCAAACACTTTTAAGCCAAACATAGCAATTGAGAACTTGATTTTACCAAAAGGTATTTGTCGCCTACAAGTAGGAGTTTGAAGTGTTGAGTTTTGCAAATAACTAATACTGTGTTTTTTTTTAAATTTTTCTTCGAGGCCTTAAAAGTGAGTTTTTAACTCACGTAACAAATTATATACCACTGACTTATAAAAATTTCTGAAAATACTAGAACCTCGCATTTTTATGTGAAACTATCGTTCTAGGAATGCTCAGAAGGAAAATTTACTCTACATTATATTAAACTAGACTTTTGATCAACTACTGACAGAAATTTCACCCCCACACCAAAAAACCAAAAATTCCTAGAACCGTCCACTTTTCCAACTGTTCCGGTCACAATTTCCTTTTCACGAACATCTGTACAACACATTTTGAAAAGTGTTGGCTTCATCATCATATTCATTTCATCATTCATACATACATTCATATAGACATATATTTCGTCTTTTTCATTGTCTATTTTCATTCATTTATTTGTCCAAACTTTGCACATACAATCCAGACGAACATATGATATCTTCTTCCAGTCTATTATACATTTATATTTGTGTATAATGTTGTTGTTGTTGTTTTTGCTGGTATTTATGAGTGAAAAGGCGTCATATTTATTTACCGCAGTAGATCGACATCGACTACTTCCCTCAATGGGATTTTTCGTGTTTGAACAGACAGAGAGGCAAAAAAAATGGAAATCATGACTCGTTTTTTTTCGTAGCTTTGTTTTTTGTTTAGAAATCGTAAAAAATGTTTTATTTTTGACTGAAAATCAAAGATAAGTTCTTTCAATATTACAGTACTCCTTTCTGCGGTAAAATTTTCAACCCCAAATTTTTGTAAACACAATATCGTCCTTCAATCGCTTGTTAGCTGCTTCAAAATCTCATCATCTTCTTGATTTTTCTGAAATTTCCCTATCAAAGTATTTTGAGCACTATTTTAATAGATTTGGAGAGCCTTCTGAAGATACGGTACATTTCAGAAGGCCTAGATGTTTTGATGTGTAGGTTTACTGAAATACTGTAGCCATGATTTGATTTTTTGCTGTTTTGTTTTTTCTTAAAAAATATTTGGAAATCATAAAAAATGTTTGTCTGACTGAAAATCAGAAAAATTTCGTTTTGTAACAAACATGTAAAGAAGATTTTTTATTTTCGAAACTGAAATTTTTAATTTTGAGTATGAAAAAAACCTAAATTACTCTAAGTCTGCGCATCTCGCTTTGAAAATCGAAAAATTTACGTCGAAATTACAAGTTTGGTATTTTTTTTTTTCTGGGCGACAAGAATTTTGAAGTTGAAACTGGAAAAAATTGAATCTAATGTGGTACTGTGGAAGGTTCACGTGTAACTTCACTTTTTCTAAGTGTTCATTTTTTTAATTTGACTTCCAGATTCTCCCAGACCTAAATTTCGCCTGGCGGAGAAAATGAGCCAAGAAAATAGATTAATTGACACGTGCCAAATTCGATCTGTCTTGTGCCAAAAAAAAAAAAATTATTATGCATACTCAAACCGAAAAAATGGGACTCATATGTTCAAATATATCCTCTAAAATATAAAAATTACTTTTTCAGAATTTCAGCTTTTTCTGAACCCGCACTCTCCTCTCCAACTTAAAAAAAAACTAGGCCAAATCAAAAAAAAAAATCTCACAAATTCTTGTCACATGCATGTGTCTGTGTGTTTTGGTTGACTGAAGACAAAAGAAAAAGAACTTGTTAATTATTTGATCCTCTTCTCCATTTTCTCTTGGATATATTATATTATATATTATAAATGATGCGCGAAAGTAAATAAACAGGAAAAAAAAGAAGAAGCTACGCATTAGATAGTATATCTCATTTTTTTGTCTCGGCGTTGTGTTTGATCCGTTTTTTTCGACGATTTCTGGTTTTCACTTTTTTTCACCTCAGGTTTTCGAGCAGGCCTAGTTCCTTCTAGGTACCCCAAATAGTCCACGTGTTCTTTGTGTTCCAAACTGTCCCGTTAACATCCTCAAAAAAAGTTCTTATCACTGACTCTCGAAAAAAAAACCCCTTATCACTTTGTCAAATACCGGAAAAATGTTTCCAGCAACCTCGTCCACACGAAAAATGCGGAAATTGCGAGAGATTCAAGAAGTTGTTGACAAGTTATCGGAAATGGCCGAGAATTTGGAGAAGTGCGATGAATGGACGTGTGTTGCCCAGGATGTTTATCAGGTAAGCCAGAGAAGCGAATTTTCGAAATTATGACAACCTTGAAACCTTATTGATGGCCAAAAATGCTATTCCCGTTATCGGTATTTGAACTATCATGTGTTATGTAGGGGTTTTAACTTTTGAAAATTAGCTGATTTTTTAATTCGGTAGGCCTCAGAATCAACCATAAATATTGATTTTTCAATAGTGGATAACTGCAGAATTAGTTGAGTTCAGTGTCAAGGAATTTTCGATTTCTAATTTCAGCTTCTCAAGAAGGGGCTTCAAGTTCGGATTTTCTAGGTTCCAGGTTTAAAATTCCAGGTTTAAAAACAAACATTTGTAGACTTTAAAATTCAAATGTTGATACTTCCAAGGGCAAATGCTGAATCGGACCATCTGAGAACGACCATGGTTTTTTTTTCAATTATTGATAAAAATTGTAGTTCCTCAATCGGACCGCTATTCAAACAAAAACAAATCCCGGATCCAAAAATCAGGTTTTTCAGATTTAACTCACTTCAGGATTTTTTTGATATTGCCCATTTCGTTTTTCTATTCCTTTCGCTTCGAGATATTTTGATCTACAAGTGTCTGATTCTCTCATTTTTTATTCACTATTTCGTCTAATAGATCAAAAAACGTCTTCTGGCGAAGGGAATAGAATATCAGAATAGACAATACCAGGGCCCGTCTGATTCAGGTGGTCCCATACAATTATAAAAGATGGTGTTAAGGAACTCGGCAAGTTACTCTCAAATGAAAGAGCACATTTTTTATAGTAATGCTCTCTAGGGATTTTTTTTTTACCTAAAGTTTAGTTTTCGAGAAAGTTTTATTCAAAAGTTTAAATTTGGAAACTTATACGTTGTAAGCTTCCAATTTTCCCACTTCGAACTATTTTTTTCAGAAATTATCAACAATTCGAAAAGAATGCGAACGTCTACAGTACTCCTCTCCTTCCTCATCTCTTCTCACTCCTCCACAATCCACATCGACAGGAAGTCTGAATTGTGAGTTTCAAGAGTCTACATATATACCCGATTTCATTGATTTTTTTTTTATTGCAGCCGACACAATTTCGATAACAATGGACAATGTTTATACGGAAGCGGTCGAAGCCTACGAACAACAAATATACTCGAGATGTGTTCGATTGGTCGAAAGTGCCAACAGAGAATCGCCCGTTGATATGTGAGATTCTGAATTTGAGAAAAGTACAGTAACCCGGTCTTATTTTTACAGGTATTTGATATCGTTGGCACACAATTCTTATTCGGAAATGGTTGACGCCGCATTTGTGGCGGGAAATGTTGACGAGGCGATACGATTTGCGAAATGGTGGGCAGAGTTCTTGGATTCGGTGGAGGCTGGAAGAGCACATCAGGAGAAGATCGAGTTGTTGGAGTATGAGACGATTGCGTTGGAGAAGATTGTCAAGTTGGGAGGCGGGGCGGACGAATTCGAGAAATTGGTCGAGGTTGTTGTTAGGAGTTTTGAGGTGGGCTTGTTAATCTAGTTTGAGAAAAATATCAGGCTGCTCACTTGGGCTGTCCACTCCGACAAGCAAAGCCAAAAATTGAAGAAATTATTTTAAACAGGAAATAAATTTTGTTACTCTCCAAAAATCCCGCTCAGGTCAGTTAGCTTGGCCAAAAATGACCAGCCTGACTTTTCTTGTGTAAGAATAAATTTCATCAAATTATCAATATAGAATCAGCTTCTGCTAACTCGATTACCCCAGAAAATTGCTTCTAAATGGCTTCAGAAGTTGAGAAAATTTCGGCAGGAATAACTGGAATTACACTGACCCATTTTAGATAAGCCAACCCCAATAAAACATTGATAGTTATTTACAAATTTTGCCACTTTTAATAACAAATTTCGAATTTTTTGCATTAAAAATCTATAAGAGCAATTGATTTTCATATAAAACGTCAGGTCCTAAAAGTAGTTTGTGCTGAAATACGAACATTTTCTGGTTACAAAAATCTAACATTTCCATGGAATTCAAAATTACTCAAAAAATTCTACTGGACAACTATTTTTTAAAATAAATCTCGGGTTTTCTAGGTTATCAGAAATTTTTTAAAAATAATTCCAATCAAGCATTCACATTTTCAGATGGTTACCCTTCTAAACCGTCCATATCACATCATGTCAGTTGAACGATTGCTCAGATTGGGAAGTATTTTGGAGCATGAGAAGAATAACAATGGTAAGCCTATCTTCATACCTCCAGAGAAGTCTTGAATTTTTCCAGACCAAAAATCGACATTGGAAGCTCGTCAGGTCTATCAAAATGGTGTTCAAAATACGCTGAAAGATCGGAAAAAGTTTCTCTCAAGTGGAAAGTTTCAGGAAAAACAAGAGGTTGATGAGATTTTGAAGCAATTAACAAGTGATTTGACATCGGAGGATGATATTGTGCTAAGACTTTAAAGGGACATGGGTAGGTCTTTTTGGCACATTTTTGAAATTGGACGATGGAAATTAATCTAGAGTGCAGTTGGCGCAAAAATTGGCAGAAATTATGGTCTAGTGAAATTTGAAACCAGAAATAGGTAGATTTTTGACATTTGCAGAGGATTTTTAGCTATCAAACTTTAAATTTCGACAGTTTTCAGCTCTAAATTTCTACAGTTTTCAGCTCTAAATTTTTTAACTCCTGAAAGCTACCTGGGTTTTCGAGATCCAGGAGTTTTCTGGAGAAACAAAAATTAAATTCAGAAAAATACGAATTTTTTGGTACCAATAGTTGGTACAAAACGTTCCCTGTTTAAAAAACCTGATATTCAAAAAAGAATAATATTCAAAAAAGAACCTGGTTATTGCATTTTTTTTGCACCCATCTTCATTCTTAGTAATTTTCATCGCCATGCTGAAATTCGTCCAAATGTGCTGAAAGGGTGCCCTCAAAAAGCCACCACCAACACGTCCATGTCCTTGTTACTTCTCTGTAGAGCACTCTTGTTTTTATGTATTCTTCAAAATTAATGTTTTTTGTATGTACATAATGTGAAGATAATAATAATAGTTATCATTATTCCGTGTTTCGTCAAAGTATTTTCTCAACATCCAGCTTTTTGTGATTTGGCAAGTAGAAGTCCACAAGTCGGGCACGTATGGTCGACGTCTTTCGAAGCGTTACAACATAAAAGGATGAGAATTGGCCAGCAGAAAAGAAAACATCCGGTGACGCATATTATCCACCAACATGTTCCAACGTGATGATAACATGATGTCATTATTGTGGTCTGAAATGTTTTTTGGGGTGAATTTTCACTTTTGTGTGTAATTTCAGGTTCTCCAATTACTGAAAATCTCCTGTTTTACTGAAATTTAAGAATTTTCAGATAAAAATTGTGGAAATTAGTTACTGTACTCAATGATGGTGTTTGCACACTATGCGGAGCGGGCGTTTTAAACGACGCACACTTCTTTTTATTTTTTTATTTTTTGTCAACAAAAAACTAAATTTTAGATCCTTTTGGAGAACAGAGTAGGAAAAAATATTCTCAGGAAAGTTGAGCAGCTAAAAATGGTGTTTTTTGAGTTTGAGGTTTTGAAATCGATTGAATTTTGGGAGGTTTCTTCCTAAAACAGAAAAATTTCAAAGTGTAAGTTTTTTTAATTTTCGTAATGTAGATTTATCGACTAAAAAGGAAATTTTATATGAACCAGGTTGGAATTTTTCTTCAAAAAGTTTAATTTTAAATGCTGAATATTCAAAAAAAAACATTGAGAATTCAAAACTATTTGGAAATTTTCGTAACCAAGAATTGTTTCCAGGTTTTTGAGTTAAACAGATTATCCAAGCAATTTTGTTTCGGAGACGAAAGACTTTTGAGCAAGGTTCCAGATCTTTCAGAACTATCTCACAAACCATTGCAACAAATTCAAACGTGACGTCTAATTGTTTTTATTCCACAATTTTTCAAAATCAATCTCCACTTCCTATTTCTATCACTCACCTGGCAGTTCGGACAGAATTCCAAGTAGGGAGTAGTTAAGGCAGTTTCCTTCGGAATATGCTTCACAACTTTTATCGGTGCAATATTAGTTACGTGAATCGGATAATTGTCGGGATAAGACATTTATATTTCGTATTTTAAGAATAGATTTGAAAGTAAAAAAAGAAATTTTTTGGCAAAAGTAAGAATAGGTTTATATTGTCAATATTTGTTTAGCGGACTTTGTAGGCTCTTTTTTATTGTGAAATTTTTTAGAGTTTGTGCTTGGAACGAAGGAATGTGCATAATGGAGAGAATATTGAGTTTTAGCCAACAATACAGATTTACAGCGAATTTTCAACATGTTCACGGCAAAGATTGTATCTTTGAAATATTTCACAGTATTATTCGTTTATTTCGAGCAATTTCAGAAAATGTTCAGCATTTTCTTATCAATAAACGAAAAAAATCACATTTTTATTCAAAATTTATGAAAAAAATCGACATTTTATTTTTTTTTTTATTTTACAACCGAGATTTCTGCTAATTTTGCTTCAAAAAATCTAAATTTAAACTCCTGGGAATCCCAAATCTAATTTAAATTTATGTTTTTACATCAGAAACTTTTTATTCATTTCGAAATCAATTCACATTCTCATAATCCATTTCTCCTAGTTGAAAAAGAAAAAATCTCATCTCAAAAAATAAGTTCAATAGAGCGCACTTTCTCTACTCAAACCACACGCTTTCTCTTTTTCGTCTTCTTTCCATTTCCTAAAACCTAAACTTTACTTCTTTGTTTCTAGAAAATGGTTCAAGATTTGTATTTTGAAGTTTTGCGCAAAAAGGCGCATTATTTTTTGGATGCCAAAGAGACGAACACGGTCAAAGACTTGAAATTGATGCTCCATGGAATTTTGAAGGTAAGAAATTGGTTTTTTTTTGTTGCAAATGTTATTTTTTTTTTGTTGCAGGTGGACCTCACATCGATCGAATTATGGAAGATTGATGAGGATCGCAAGCATGTGATGCCTGATGCGGCGACTTTGACGGAATGTGGATTTACGGTGTCGAATGCGAAGGTAATTTTTTTTAGAAATTAGAAAATCTTTTACATAAATTTATTGTTTTTAATAATAACTAGTTGTCATGGCATTGCGATAAATATTTAGAAAAAATTAATATGTGAAAAAATTGATTTTTAAAAAGAAAAACTAGAAAGAATATTAGATTTTCAGCTAAATTTGAGAATTAACGTTTATCCTGAATGAATGAGAGAAATTCAAAATTTATTTTCAAATTTTAGTTTTTCAGCTGAATTTTTTTATTTTTTCTTGGGCTCATGTTTTTCCCCCGAAACTATGAAAGTAAAATTAATGTCAACGAAAATTCAAGTTCAAGAATGACCTTTGTGTACTGATTTATATTTTTCGTAATTCATTAGTGAAAAATTCTAAACGTTCTCAAATTCAGAAGTCAATTTTTAGGATTTGCTACTTTCGTGTAATTACAGTATATTTGTTTTTTGAATTACAATCTTATACATTCCCTTCACAAGCAAAAGAAATATTTTTTCAGGCACAAATGCCCGCTCAACTCGTTCTCCAAATCCGCGGCGAAGATGACGAGCCGAAGTTCGACGAAGTCTCCATACCGCCACCAATTCCTGACGCCATGGCTGGACGGCCAGAAAATGCGCCAGTCGACTAATTTTAAATTATTTACCCCCTTTTCCCCATTCTCACAAAATGTATAATAACCCAATTTCGTCTTCTAAACGGGATCATTTATCTAATAGTTTTAAAAATCTCAGATTTTAACCTGTACTCAATTTATGGCTTGACTGACGAAGTTTTCTTTTTTTTTTAATTGTTTTTTATCCATTTTTGTATCTACATGGTTCTCCAAAAACCTTAAAATGTATCTGGAATCTCTGTTTTCGACGTCAAAGCTGAAAATTTTTAGGAAAATGTCTGCAATTCTCAAAAAGAAGGCTAAGAAATCCGAATCAGAACCACCGGAGAAAATTCAAAAAATAGTTGAGGATCATTTCGAGAAATTTTGGACGAGGAATTGTGATCAAATCGGCGCCGCCCAACTTCAGGATGTCAAAAATCGCACGAAAAACGCGAGAAAAGTGGATATTCCGGGAATCGGAGCGAGTTCAATTTATGCAGGACTTGATGAAATTGACGTTAGTGAATTTATAAAAGAAAAAGCTGGAAAAAGTGAATTTTTAGGTTCCTTCAACTTCACAAGTGGATTTGAGTGAGACCGGATGGAATGCGAATCTTTTGTCGAACATGACTGAACTTCTAGGTACATTTTTGGATTTTGACTTTTTTGAAGTGCAGGACCGTAAAACGCGTCCTGCAATTTGAAACATGGAGAAAATCCAGCCTGAGAAAGTTTTTAATGAAATTCACACTCGGATTCCACAGAAATAATTTCTCTGAAAACATGTTAAACCGCAAAATGGCACAAATACATAAATTTCACGTTTTTTCGACATGAAGAGAAGTAATTTTTAAAAAAAGTGTTCACCAGGTTTGTTTACCTGTTCCATCAATCATAGAAGATTCCTAAAGCTTTCCTATTTTTAAAATTGATTTCAAAACTCGTCTGGAAGAAGAATAAGTTTTTAAAAAATACTCGGAAAGAAATTTTAAGAAATATGTTTTGATTTTAAGTACACGCTCCCAGATATATTTAGAATTTGAATTCTGAATAATTTAAATAGTGTTCCACTGACTTTTATTATTGATTTCAACTGATAAATTTCACTCCGGATCTAAACGAATGGGACTATGCGGTTTTCTCTTGTGTCTGTTGTTAAATCTATTTTCTAAGTAGCTTGTGCCTTCATGCGAAGCTTTTTTCGTGAGACTAAAGCAGTTGTAGTCTACTGAAATATGTCTGTAATTCCTAGAAACTGTTTCCCAACGTCGTAGATTTGATGAATAATCATATTTAGCTCGGCTTCAATATAGATCAATTCCTAAAAGTTCTGTGAAGCAGTTATTTTTAGAGCCAAAAAGTTTTGATCATACTTCTGTCATTCATACACTGAATAAAAAATAACTTGTGATGCATCATGTTTTCAAACAAGAAAGTGTCTCTTTTCGCCTCTGAAAATTTCAGAAAAAAAACTTCTTAAAAAATCTCACAAGGGAGGTTCAACATGTCCCCATCTTAACTTTTGACGAGACTTGGTATACCTACTAATTCGGACCTCCTGACCATAAACGTGTATTTAACTTTTTTCCTTTGCCCCTCTGAAAAAAGTTATAATTCGAAAAGTTCCCAAAACAATGCTAAATTCCTTCACAAAAAAGACAAAAATTAAGATTAATTGAAAACGTGAACATTTTGTTTTTTATGTGTATTAAATACACATAAAAAATACACTGTATTTTATAAAGGGATTTTATTAATGTTAAAACCATGCGATTTTCAAACTTTTTTCAGAGAAACGAAGGAAAAAAGTTAGAAACGGGATATTGATCACGGGGTTCGAATTAGTAGGTATACCAAATTTCGTTAAAAGTTAAGATGGGGAGTAGTTGAACCTCCCTTGTCAGGTTTTTTTTAATTGGGACTTTTAATACCAAAAAAAATCGCATGAAGTTCAAAAAAAATTATGTTGAATTCGAGAAATTACCACCAAAAACATAGATTAAATGTTTCTAATATAAGCGCTTGAAAAATCCTTCTTTAACACAGAAGATTGTATTTCAGCTGAAACCGAGGTCGAAGAGAAGAAAGTGAAAGAAATTGAAGAAGCGAGAAGCTCAACAATCGACCTTGTCTCAAAATACACCGACTTGCTGGAAATTTCTGATGATCAAGATGGATACAGGGTAAGTTACCTTCATTTTACATTTGTTGATCCTCAAAAAATTGCAGTCAATCTACTGTGCCCACATCATTTCACACCTCATCAAAAGTAGGAATACAATCATTGCCAACAAGCGGAAGTTGGAGATCGCCGGCGCTTCGGATGATGGAGCCAGTGAAGAATTGATCGAATCGTGTCGAGATTCGGGATTCGTTCGACCCGTTGTGCTGATTCTGTGTCCCTTTAAGAAAGATGCGTATGATGTGATTCAGAAGATGTGTAGGATCATTTACGGAGAAGGTAATATTATATTCTGATCAAACCAGTTATTACAATTCTACAAAATCATACAATATTTAAAATATATTTTCAAATTTCCCCACCTAGACTTCAAAAACATAAATGCTCACGATCCTATCCGAATTATTACCCTATTAATCCTCTTAAAAATTCATTGAAATCTAAATTATAAAATCTTCCTTGAGATCAAACAAATCGACGACAATTTTCAGAGAAAGGCGAAGTCTGGAATAGAAAACGATTCGAGGACGAGTACAGTGGACCGGAAGAAGTGCCCCAATCAAGAGTTGATTTTCCACCTGATCATTTGGTAGGCTATTTCGCTAATTTTGTCATTTTCCCATAACTCAATGATTTTCAGGAGTTGATGAAAGGTAACAACGACGATGGTTTTCGAATCGGCATCGCTTTGTCGAAAAAAGTGCTGAAACTTTACGAGAAGTTCGACAAAGCTGATATTTTGTTGTGCTCTCCACTTGGTTTGAGAATGATTTTGAATGGAGATGATGGGAATGAGGCGCATTTGTTGAGTAGTACGAATATTGTTGTTGTTGATCGAGTAAGTTTTCCTACAAAACAATGAGAGTTGATCCTAATATGTTTTTGTGACTTCTTATAGCTTACTGAGAAGCAGGAAAGTGATTAAACTAAAAGATAAGAAAAATATAAGCGAAATTTAGAAAAAAATGCATGAATGAAGCTCATTGTGATGTCTAAATTTTGAATTTCGTTCCATGAGCTTTCCTACAAAATCTAACTCATTATAATTCCAGCAAAAAATGCTCATTTTATAAACTTATTGAGTCCACCTCATTTTTTTAAAGTTAAAAAACACCCCGAAATTTCTGAATTTCACAATTCCATGTTTTACCAGAAACAACAATATTTTTAACTGATTCACAGAAAAATTTCAAATCAATGTTCCCTATTGTATCAGGCTGATCAAATGCTCCAACAAAATTGGGAGAATGTCCAATTGATCTTCTCGCAACTCTACGGTCAACCAACCAAAATCGATGTTGATATTTCGCGTGTTCGAAAATTATATCTAGACGGTCACGCTCGTCACTTTTCCCAACTTATGCTCTTCTCTCGATATTCGCACGAATTGTTCACATCTCTCGTTGTGCAAAATTCGGGAAATCATCGAGGATTGGTCGTGGCGAGACCCAAACAGGCAGGAACTCTTAATAATGTTGGTTTTTGGGAAAATTTAGCGTGAAAAATTGCGGGTTATTTTCAGATCGAAATTCCGTTGTGTCAAGAGGTGCATAAATTCGAAGTTGTTGATCCGACACAAGTTTCAGAAGCAAGATTCAAGTATTTCGTAGATAAGGTAATTTTATTTGGTTTTGAAAAGGATGTAGCTGAAATTTTTAAAGAATTAAGATAGTTGTACTAGTTTCTAATAGTCAGACCTAATTTTTTTTAAAACTATACAAAGATTTTACAAATCTTGGCCTAGTTTTTCAACAAAAATCAGAACTAATAACGAAATTGCATTGTTTTTTTTTCCAGATCGTGACCTCATTAGCGCCTAGAACTGTCATCGTCATCCCATCTTACTACGACTTCGTTCGAGTTCGAAATCAATTCAAGAAAGGGGAAGAGAGCTTTGTCAGTTGTCATGAATATGCGCCGAGGAAGAAGGTGAGCTTGAAAAATCTTTGTTGCTAAGATTTTATGTCTGAAAATGAATATTTTCAGGTTGACCGAGCTCGTGAAATGTTCTACCACGAGAGGAAGAGCTATCTTCTTGTCACTGAGCGTTGGTACTTTTTCAATCGTCGACAACTTACTGTGAGTAAAAAATTTTGAAACTTCTGTGAATAATTTTCCAGAACATTTAAATGAAAATTGAAACATTTTCTGAATTTTTATTTTCAAAAAAATTCTGGTCTCAAAGTTTTAAATAATAAATTTGATCTTTAGTTTTAAATCTTGAACTAGATTTATTTGTTGATGAAGAAACAAATAAAAATTAGTCTACCAAACTCTCAAATCATAGATCAAAACCTATTTTTGAATAACTGAAATGTTGAGTCTGAAAACTACCAAAAAGTTATTTTTGTTATCGAAAACATATCTGAATCAAAACTTTAATATCCATTCCGACAATTAAATTTTCAAGAAATATATACAGAAACTCCTACTTGAAATTTACTTTTAAAAAAACCAAAAAATCAGAAAAGATGGACTATTCAAAGTTTTGAAAATAGAAACATCCCTATCTTCCTGGTGCTCATAGTTATATGCCTGAAAGAGAAACTGTCAACCCTATGTAAACAGAATTTTACGATGAAATTAATTCCAATAAAAAATACAACTTCAATTCAGCTAACCATCTATATACCTATGCATTTCTTTTCCCCCTCCTCATTTCTCTAACTCTTCCCTCTTTCACACCTTCCTCACCTTATGAATGAGCGTCCATTCCACGTAATACAAACATTCTCTTCTTTTCTTTCATTTTTTTAGTTACTCTTACTAGTATGTTAGATCTAATTTAGATTATTACTTTGAATTAAGGTTCAGCAAAAGAGCATCACTAATTTTATAGTTAAAAGCTTACTAATACTCTTTTTCTTTCTGTTTGCCGGTTTCAAATCCTGTTTTTCCAGGGAGTTCATCGCGCCGTCTTCTACCAGCTTCCTTCTCATCCCCTCTTCTACTCGGAATTCATCAACATGTCCGATTCCGACACCAAACAACGATTCCTCGCAGTTGTGCTTGTCTGCAAATTCGACAGACTCCGACTCGAAAACACATTTGGAACCGAAATGGCTCAAGCGATTCTCAGCAATAAGCAAAAAGTGCAGGCGATTGTGAGTGAATGACTTCAATTTTGTTGTTTTGTTTGAATTTTAAATTTACTGTTAGATCCTAGGCGTGTGGGGTGGAGAAAAGGTGGCTCTTAATTTTTAGCTGAAACCAACTTCTCTAAATATCTCCGCCAGTCCTAGGTTGTTGTTATTGTTCTTGTTTTCGATATGTTTCCCAATAAATTTTTATAGACCTTGAAAGTTCTAGAAAAATTATTAGATTCACGTTCTGGAATCAAGAGGACTGCTAGGATATCGATTTTCCCACGTCGCCACCCACTTGAATCGATTACGTCACAACTTTGACGTGGATTGAGAAAAATTTGACTCAATTTCAATACTTGTTGTTAATACCAAGAAGAACTACAATAGTTTTGCGCTTTTCGATGAAAACAATATATTTCTTTCAGTGCGTGTTGAACCGCTAAAAATTTTTTTCAAAACCACGGAATAGTGTATGAGAATCACACACATAAGCAGGAGAGTGTGTGTAGCGCAGCTGGTTGTGCATTCGCCTTGTAAGCTGAAGGCAGCTGGATCGGTTCCTCACTTAAGCGGGTTTTGCAGAATTTTTTTGATCATAAATCTTTGAATATTTTTTCTCTGCGTCTCTTAGTATTATAAACTATTCTTTTTCACTAAAATTTTTTTCAAAGATGAAATTTACAGTTTCCCGTTGTCAATTTGCAATGAAATATAGCACATTCTGCATCGTTTTTCGTGCTCTTTCAGATGCGCTAATAAAAACGAAGGGTATGCAAAAAAATTAGAAAGTTATTTTCTAGGTCTTCCGGTGGGTTTTGAGACCCTCCGCAGGAGCAGTGTACAGCTCTCGGCGAGCTCTACAAGATAGGCTATTAAAATATAGGGGTTAATTTTTGGCCGAAAAAAAAGCACAGTCTAACCATGGACCTTTTTTTCAGATGGGCCTCTGAGCGATTTTCAGGATTTGAATAGCACATCTTGTAGAGCTCGACGAGAGCTTTAGAATGAGCTATATGGTTTTCCTGAAACTCCATCCAGGCCCAAGAAAATTCGGTCCAAAGTTTTGAGATTTTTTTTAAACCCCCATTTTTTATCAGTGCATCTGAAAGAGCTCAAAAAACCATGTAGAATGTGCTATATTTTATTGATTTTTGACCCCGGGAACATTGATATTTGAGGGTTTAAAAATTTTCGTGTCCCCCAAAAAAGTATAAAATCACAAAACTTTGGACCGAATTTTCTTGGGCCTGGAGGGAGTTTCAATGTTCCCGGGGTCAAAAATCAATAAAATATAGCACATTCTACATGGTTTTTTGAGCTCTTTCAGATGCACTGATAAAAAATGGGGGTTTA
>LR548796.1:0-34481 GCA_900536415.3 Caenorhabditis sp. 38 MB-2015
AAAAAAAAAAAAAAAAAGATTTTTTTTTGCATTTTTTCAAAAAGTTTTCAAAAGTAGCATTTTGAGTCGAGTTATAACAGTTTTGACTTTCAAGCAGAAGGTCGGGGGTTCGAACCCACTAACCATCAAAAATCTTTTTTTTTTTCTCAACCACTTTAAAGAAAAGTCAAATTTCCATGTCAAAGACCACCAATTTCTTCGCCAAAAACAACTTTTTTTTGTTTGACAAGAAAATTTGATGTTTTGTTTGTTTTCAGTGTGATGAGTGACGTGAAACGTTCACTATTGGATATGAGTCCGGGAACGGCGGCGAATAATGCGAAGAGCAATAATGATGAGCCGGATGATGAGAATGATGAGGTGGAAGATGATGTACAGGAAAGTAATGAAACGTTTAGCGAGTTTTGTACGAGTGAGTTGGAAAAAAAAAATATAGTATATTGATGATCAAAATTCGAGGAGGTTGCCAGATTTTTGCGGGAAAATTTGAAATTTGAAAATTGAAAAATTATTGTGATATTAAAAATCAAAAATTAAAACATTTAGAACTTTTTTTAAAAATTGAGAAATATTGAGAAAAGTAGAAAATACGATTTGAAAAAAAAAACAATTTTTTTTCAAAATTATAGAGTTGGAAAATTGCGCGGCTAAGTTTGGAATTTGAAAATTTGAAAATTAAAAATTGAATTTTGAATTTTGAAATTTGGAAATTTAAGATTGAAAATTGCGCGGCTAAATTTGGAATTTGAAATTTGAATATTGAATTTTGAAATTCGGAAAGTTCAAAATTTGAAAATTGAAATTTGAAATCTGAAATTCGAAATTTGAAAATTGAATTTTGAAGTTTGAATTTTGAAAATTAAAAGTTGAAATTCTTAGTCTCGAATTTTGAATTTTGAAATTTGAAACTTGAATTTTTAATTTTGAATTTCGATTTTTGAAAATTGAAATTCTTAGTTTCGAATTTTGAATTTTGAATTTTGTATTTTGAAATTTGGAAATTGAAGATTGAAAATTGCGCGGCTAAATTTGAATTTTGAAATTTTGAAATAAGGAATTTTGAAAATTGAAATTTGAAATCTGAAATTTGAAATTTGAAATTTGAAATTTGAATTTTGAAATAAGGAATTTTGAAAATTGAAATTTGAAATCTGAAATTCGAAATTTGAAAATTGAAAAATTATTGTGATATTAAAAATCAAAAATTAAAACATTTAGAACTTTTTTTAAAAATTGAGAAATATTGAGAAAAGTAGAAAATACGATTTGAAAAAAAAACTGAAAAAAAAAACAATTTTTTTTCAAAATTGAAGATTGAAAATTGCGCGGCTAAATTTGAATTTTGAAATTTTGAATTTTGAATATTGAATTTTGAAATTCGGAAAGTTCAAAATTTGAAAATTGAATTTTGAAATAAGGAATTTTGAAAATTGAAATTTAAAATCTGAAATTCGAAATTTGAAAACTGAATTTTGAAGTTTGAATTTTGAAAATTAAAAGTTGAAATTCTTAGTTTCGAATTTTGAAATTTGAAATTCTTAGTTCCGAATTTTGAATTTTGAATTTTGAAAATTAAAAGTTGAAATTCTTAGTTTCGAATTTTGAAATTTGAAATTTGAAACTTGAATTTTGAATTTTTAAGTTCGAATTTTGAAAATTGAAATTCTTAGTTCCGAATTTTGAATTTTGAACTTTGAAAATTGAAAGTTGAAATTCTTAGTTTCGAATTTTGAATTTTGAAATTTGAATTTTGAAAATTTAAATTAAAAAAAAAAACTTTTGAACAAGAAATGAAAAAATATTTTTTTTCAACTTTGAATTTTAAAAAATTTAAAAAAATGAAATATTTGATAAAAAAATTTTAACTGAAAAATAAAAAAAAGACAAGTACAAAATACAATTTAAAAAAAACTAGAAAGAATTAAAAAGAATTTAAATCTAAATTTTGAAAAAGGAAAATAGTCAAAGATAAAATTACAAAAAAAAAAATTAGGTTAAAAAAAATAAACGTTTTTTTAAAATTTAAAAATACGTTCAAGAAAAATTGAATATCTTTTTTTTTGTGAAAAATAAGAAAAAACCTTCTTCAAAAAACTAAAATAAAAATTGCAGGACAAGCTCAAAACGTGGTGCACTTCCTCGTCGAAGACTGGTTCCTTTCCGCTCTTCTTGGTGTTGTCACAGCTGTCCTTTCAGTCGGTATGGATGTGGCTATTGAAAAATTACAGCATGGTAAGAGCTCGGCCTAGGCTCAAATGATCCTCTATATCTATTTTTCAGCACATACATCACTCTACGAATATTTCATGAATATCTCCTCATATCTAGCATTCAGTCAATGGGTTGCTCATGTTGTAATTTTGACCATGTTCAGCGCGATTTTTTGTCAAATTGTGTCGAAGCAAGCAGTTGGCTCCGGCATTCCTGAGGTCAAAGTCATTATGCACGGGTTCAAAATGGAGAACTACCTAACCCTCCGAACACTTATCGCCAAAATGGTGGGACTCACGTTGGCCATGGGTGGAGGTCTACCGATTGGCAAAGAAGTTAGTGGGTCCCTTGGGACCACCCCGGGGAAGTGAAATTCATTTTTTTTCTTGGACGGCGCGCAAAAAAATGGCCAAAGATCTGTGTATTCAATTTTCGGGGGACCTAGCATATACAGTATACCTTAAAAAATATTGATAATATTTACAACAATATATTTTTTCAGGGTCCCTTTGTACATATGGGTGCAATTGTGGCGACATTGTTGTCGAAGATCACATCAGCTTGCCAATATTCGGCGTTTTTTTCTAATGAAGGTGAGCATAGCTCAAAATGCTCGGTTTGGCTCCATATTTTGCGCAGTTGTGCTCAAAGGGATCAGCAATGTGCTCCAAATATCACAGAAATTTATAAAAATATTACAGAAATTTATGAAAAATCACAGAAATTTATAAAAATATCACAGAAATTTATAAAAATATCACAGAAATTTATGAAATATCACAGAAATTTATAAAAATATCATAGAAATTTATAAAAATATTACAGAAATTTATGAAATATCACAGAAATTTATGAAATATCACAGAAATTTATAAAAATATCACAGAAATTTATAAAAATATCACAGAAATTTATAAAAATATCACAGAAATTTATAAAAATATCACAGAAATTTATGAAAATATCACAGAAATTTATGAAAATATTACAGAAATTTATAAAAATATCACAGAAATTTATAAAAATATTACAGAAATTTATAAAAATATCACAAAAATTTATGAAATATCACAGAAATTTATAAAAATATCACAGAAATTTATGAAATATCACAGAAATTTATGAATATATCACAGAAATTTATGAAATATCACAGAAATTTATAAAAATATCACAGAAATTTATGAAATATCACAGAAATTTATAAAAATTTATAAAAATATTACAGAAATTTATGAAAATATCACAGAAATTTATAAAAATATTACAGAAATTTATGAAAAATCACAGAAATTTATGAAATATCACAGAAATTTATAAAATTATTACAGAAATTTATAAAAATATTACAGAAATTTATAAAAATATCACAAAAATTTATGAAATATCACAGAAATTTATAAAAATATCACAGAAATTTATGAAATATCACAGAAATTTATGAATATATCACAGAAATTTATGAAATATCACAGAAATTTATAAAAATATCACAGAAATTTATAAAAATATTACAGAAATTTATGAAAAATCACAGAAATTTATGAAATATCACAGAAATTTATAAAAATATCACAGAAATTTATAAAAATATTACAGAAATTTATGAAAAATCACAGAAATTTATGAAAACTGTATTTTCAGAAAAAAAATAATAGAAAAATCCATTCAGAAAATGTTTTTACCACCCTAGAAGACCACCAACTTTTTTTTTTTTTAGAAAAAAACCTTTTTTCAAAAAATATAAGCTTTCAGAAAAACATTTTTCAGATGTTTAATTTTCGAGATACCGTTCTACAAAAAAAGAGCACATTGTTGATACATTTGAGCACAATTGTGCGAAAGTATGGAGCCAAACGGAGCATTTTGAACCAAGTTATGATGATTAAACTAATTATGATTTTTTTCTTAGGTCGTGAGATGGAAATGCTCTCTTCTGGATGCGCGGTCGGTATCGCATGCACATTCTCCGCCCCAATTGGCGCTGTTCTCTACGCCATTGAGTCCACCTCCAAATATTTCGCCGTCAAAAACTATTGGCGAGGATTCTTGGCCGCCACATGCTCCGCCATCATCTTTCGATTCGCCAACTTTTTCGTCACCGACGCCCAATCCGGCACCATCACCGCCTTCTATCAAACCAACTTTCCCACTGATTGCTTCCTCATCGAAGAGCTCCCACTTTTCCTGCTCCTCGGGTTCATCAGCGGATTGATGGGCTCTCTCTTCATCTTCCTACACCGTCAAATCTCGCGATTCCGCGCGCGAAATCGCGTATATCGCGCGATTTTTCGCAACAATTTTCTGGCATTCACCGTGTTTATGGCGTTCGTTGTGGGTGTTTTGACGTATCCCGATGGGTTGGGAAGGTACTTCGCAGGAAGGTTGACATTCCGCGAAACGATGGCTGATCTATTCAATAATTGCACATGGTCAAGGAATGATTCGAGAGGATGCTCGGAGGAGACATTGATGCATTGGACAGGAGGACCTTCATATGATGTATCCATTTTTACGAGTTTAGTGCTCTATTATATTGTCTATGTGAGTATCTCTCTATCTCTCTATCTCTTTATCTCTCTCTCTATCTCTCTATCTCTTTATCTCTCTCTATCTCTCTATCTCTTTATCTCTCTCTATCTCTCTATCTCTCTATCTCTCTATCTCTCTCTATCTCTCTATCTCTCTATCTCTCTATCTCTCTATCTCTCTATCTCTCTATCTCTCTATCTCTCTATCTCTCTATCTCTCTATCTCTCTATCTCTCTATCTCTCTATCTCTCTATCTCTCTATCTCTCTATCTCTCTATCTCTCTATCTCTCTATCTCTCTATCTCTCCTAAAAGCTTTAAAATCTCTAATTTCAGTTCATTCTCGTGGCAATTTGCATTTCCATCAATGTACCTGCCGGTGTCTTCGTCCCTTCATTCATCATCGGTGCTGCCGGAGGACGACTCAGTAAGTAAACGCCTCATTATGTACGGTTTCCGGAAATTTTTGACAAATTATACAGCTTTTGGGTACCCAATGGGTATACAGCTTTTGGGTACCCAATGGGTATACAGCTTTTGGGCACCCAATGGGTATACAGCTTTTGGGTACCCAATGGGTATACATATTTAGGGTACCCAATGGGTATACAGCTTTTTTTTTGGGTACCCAATGGGCATACAGCTTTTGGGTACCCAATAGGTATACAGCTTTTGGGCACCCAATGGGTATACAGCTTTTGGGTACCCAATGGGTATACAGCTTTTGGGCACCCAATGGGTATACAGCTTTTGGGTACCCAATGGGTATACATATTTAGGGTACCCAATGGGTATACAGCTTTTTTTTTGGGTACCCAATGGGCATACAGCTTTTGGGTACCCAATAGGTATACAGCTTTTGGGCACCCAATGGGTATACAGCTTTTGGGTACCCAATGGGCATACAGCTTTTGGGTACCCAATAGGTATACAGCTTTTGGGCACCCAATGGGTATACAGCTTTTGGGCACCCAATGGGTATACAGCTTTTGGGTACCCAATGGGTATACATATTTAGGGTACCCAATGGGTATACAGCTTTTTTTTTGGGTACCCAATGGGCATACAGCTTTTGGGTACCCAATAGGTATACAGCTTTTGGGCACCCAATGGGTATACAGCTTTTGGGTACCCAATGGGTATACAGCTTTTGGGCACCCAATGGGTATACAGCTTTTGGGTACCCAATGGGTATACATATTTAGGGTACCCAATGGGTATACAGCTTTTGGGTACCCAATGGGTATACAGCTTTTGGGTACCCAATAGGTATACAGCTTTTGGTTACCCAATGGGTATACAGTTTTTGGGTACCCAATGGGTATAGCTACACCTCATCCAATAATTTCACCCCATTTTCTTTCAGTGGGTGAAATCATGGTCGAGTTATTCCCATCAGGAATGCGTGGTGTTGGTGGGCCCCCGATCCACCCAGGGCTCTACGCTGTAGTCGGAGCTGCTGCCTATACCGGAGCCGTTACTCATACATTATCAGTGGCGGTAATTATTTGTGAATTGACCGGTCAACTATCCCCAATATTGCCAGTTTTGATTGCGATGCTTATGGGTAATGCGGTTTGTAAATTCCTTCAACCATCGATTTATGAATCAATAATTCGGGTCAAAAAGTACCCATATCTTCCCGATCTCCCACCATCTCGTGTGAGTGTTCATACGGTGAAGGTTGAACAGCTCATGGTGACTGATGTGATCTATATCACCAAAGATATGACATATCGGGAGATGAAGGAGATTCTCCAGCTCGCCCCACATCTTCGTAGTTTCCCCATCGTCACTGATCATGAGAATAAGATTCTTCTTGGCTCGGTGGCTAAGAGGTATCTAACTATGCTACTTCGTCGACATGTGTTGGTGAATCAGCAGGATAGTCGGAATATTGGGAGAATGACACCGGCTGAGATTTTTAATACATTGAGGAGGACGAGTATGCGATTGTCTAGAAGGTCACCATCGAGAAGATCGAATAGCTCGGCGAAGGAGAGTGTGCCTGACACATCGAGGACGGATAATTCGGATTTGGTGGAGCTGGTTTCGGAGAGGACGATATCCGGAAATACATTGCTCTCGATATCTCCACTACATGCTCCGAATAATGTGCCATTGCAGGCGGTATTCACTCGACCATCATCCAATGATATTGCGAAGACGGTGAGAGAGATAGAGAGATAGAGAGATAGAGAGATAGAGAGATAGAGAGAGATAGAGAGATAGAGAGATAGAGAGAGATAGAGAGATAGAGAGATAGAGAGATAGAGAGATAGAGAGATAGAGAGATAGAGAGATAGAGAGATAGAGAGATAGAGAGATAGAGAGATAGAGAGATAGAGAGATAGAGAGATAGAGAGATAGAGAGATAGAGAGATATTCCAGGAGACAAACGCTGACATTCTCCTCAACCGCAACATCGACCTCGACGAGATCGCCATCGACGCCGCCCCCTTCCAACTCGTCCTCGGCTCCTCCCTCTACAAAGTGCACACTCTCTTCTCGCTCCTCGGTCTCTCCCACGCCTACGTCACCGACTGCGGTAAACTCGTCGGCGTCGTCGGGCTCAAAGAGCTGCGCGACGCGCTCGCCAACATTTACGTGCGAGGCGCCGTCGCCCCAGTCAAACCTGATCGAAAACTAACATCTGGGACCTTTTTAGACATGGTAGGTGATATATATGCTCCTAAGGTATTGCTCAAATTTTTTCCAGAGCTCCCACAAAATGCAAACCAACGGCCATACGAATCAGATCACCGTCGAGTCGGCGGCAACGCAAAAATTCGGAAATAGTCTTACTGTGCCACCAATGGCACTTTAATTACGGGTTAAAATGGAATTTATTGATTTTTTGGTTCTATCCTAGTATAGGGGTCCCAGGATAATATAAGGGTTCCAGAATAATATAGGGGTCCCATAATAATATAGGGGTCCCAGAATAATATAGGGGTCCAATAATAATATAGGGGTCCCATAATAATATAAGGGTTCCAGAATAATATAGGGGTCCAATAATAATATAGGGGTCCCAGAATAATATAGGGGTCCAATAATAATATAGGGGTCCCAGAATAATATAAGGGTCCCTGAATAATATAGGGGTCCCATAATAATATAGGGGTCCCTTATATTATACCTTTAATTATAATGGGACCCCTATATTATTCTGAGACCCTTATATTATTCTGGGACCCCTATATTATAATGGGACCCTTATTTTATTCTGGGACCCTTATATCATTCTGGAACCCCTATATTATTCTGAGACCCTTATATTATAATGGGACCCCTATATTATTCTTGGACCCTTATTTTATTCTGGGACCCTTATATTATTCTGGGACCCTTATATTATTCTGGGACCCCTATATTATAATGGGACCCTTATTTTGTTCTGGGACCCCTATATCATTCTGGAACCCCTATATTATTCTGGGACCCTTATATTATAATGGAACCCCTATATTATAATGGGACCTTATTTTATTCTGGGACCCTTATATTATTCTGGGACCCCTATACTAGGATAGAACCGATTTTTTATTGATTTTTCTATTCTTTGATCTCTTTTTTTTTTCATTTTTCTAGGGTAAAAAATAGTTTTTCTACGGTTTATTTTAGTTTAAAAAACGTGAACTTTTCTAGTTTTTTTTCCACGTATTGATGCAGACAAACGAAATAAATTTTTTCGGGAAATCGATTTATTTTCTGTTTATTTTCGAGCTCGGAATGAGACCTCTGTTCAAGTGGGTTACTGTAGCATAGATACGATAGTGTACGGTGTATCTTGTTGTTTCAGAATCGCGTTAGCCATTCTCATCGGCGCCTCCATTGTGACAATCTACAAAATTTACGAGAAAAAGCGTTCGCGAAAACCGGGACGAAAAATCACGCGACACGTGAAGCGACAGTGCTCCGAGGATGATGCGCATAATGAGCAACGCATTGTGCACGACACGAGTTCGGATATTTTGCATCCGGCGCCGTTTGACAATGTTCTTGGACGGATGCCAAAGGCTGGCGAGCCCACATCGCCACGTAAACAACGACACGTCGACAAGAAGACGGGCAAGTTGTCGGGGAGGAAGTCGGATAGTGAGATGCGTGAGATTGACCAGCAAGATATCCTGTTTCAAACGTGTCAGTATGTGAGGGCTCCAGAAGGGACCACGCCATCTACCACTTCGAGTGCTCCAACCACCACCACCACCACGACTACAACGATGCCGAGCTCTTCGAAATCTGGCTCATCAGCTAGTGGAGTATCCGAGTCCACACAATCGGTGACGTCGCCGGCTCCAAAGGCGCCACCAATTGACGACTTGGCCAAATCGCACCTCACCCCACCGCCAGCACCAATTCCACCAGACACCAACCGGAAGGCGTTGGCCGAGCCGCCAACCCCATCCCTTCGAGATGAAGGCAGTCACGAGCCCGTCACACCTCGTAAATCGGCCGATGATGTGAATCGCAAGGCGTTGGCAGAGCCGCCAGTGTTGTCGGCGGAATCGGCGGCGGCACCGCCTTTGCTGATTCCACCATCGGCGACGTCGTCAGCGAAAGGAGAGATGAAGAAGAAGTCGTCGCCATCGTCGTCGGAGACGGGGAAGGAGAAGAGTAGAGAGAAGTAAGTTATGGGTTGATGCACCATGTCACAAAGTGGATTTATTGCTTTTCAGTTGCGATTTTCAGCCTGTTTCGGCTGAAAATGGGTCAAAAATGAAAATTTGGGGGTGTGTAGAAGGTCTGAATCTCAGTTCCAAATGATATTTCCAGCTTTTTCTGGCTGAAAAATGTAATTTGAAACTGAAAATCATGTACTCCCCAAATGACCATTTACACACGAAAAATTTGTAGTGAACAGTGAGGATCGATGCACCATGTCCACTTGGCCACAGATGCCATTTTCGGTCTGTCTTGGCTGAAAATGACATTTTAGACTGAAAATCAGAGGTTTTTGTATCATTTTGAGTGAACAGTGAGCATCTCATTGCTTCTCAAAAGCGAGCAGGCTCGAGCCGATGAGCCACTCTGCGACATGGTGCATCGACCAAGTCCCCTTTTCCAGAACCAACTCCAAGACCAAGTACAAGTTGTGTCGTTGCCGATTCAACAATCGAAACACGCCCATCGAGGACAAGGATTCGGCTCGTTTCGTCGCCGAAACCAAGCTCGACATTGCGCCAACCACCATCTTGCCCGTCGTCTTCTCGCGATACACGCCCCAAAATTTGCTCGAGCCACACGGCGATGTTATGGAGCTGCCTGATGAGTGCTTCAAAACGGATCCTGAAATGGCGGATGTGAGTCGACCTTGATCTCAAGGTTATTTTATTGATTTTTTCCAGAATTATTTGACGCCGTTTCATCCGATTATAAATGCCACGTCGGCGGCGCATTATCACGCATGTCTCATCTCGCATCTCATTGAGAATTACGACTTTTTTGAGTAGAAAATGGATTTTTTTTTTTCGTGATTTTATTAGGCTGACTTTATTTGGTGGATCAGAATAAACAGTTATACAGCTTTAAATATTCTCGATTCAGAATCTCATTGTCTACTTCTCAGATGCTCTTCAGAAGATTCTAGAAAGGGCTTAGAATCTTCCCGGTGGTTTTCAGAGAATTCAGAATCTCCCCCAAGATCTCCACAATCATTCTTAACGTCTTCAGATGATTATGGAGTTTCAGAATATTGACCTTCAGACCTTCAGAAGGTCTAGAATGCCCTTGTCTACTTCTCAGATGCTCTTTATTATCCAGAAGATTCTAGAAGAGGTTTAGAATCTTCCGGGTGGTTTTTAGAGGATTCAGAATATTTCACACGACCTCCAGAATAATTCTTAGTGTCTTCAGATGATTCAAAAATTTCAGAATATTCTAGATGACTTTCAGAAGGTCTAGAATCCCCTTGGTTATTTCTCAGAGGCTCTTCAATATCCAAAAGATTCTAGAAAAAGTTAAGAATCTTCTGGGTGGTTTTCAGAGGATTGAGAATCTCTCCCAAGACCTCTAGAATCATTATTAGTATTTTGCGATGATTTAAAAGTTTCAAAATATTCTAGATGACTTTCAGAAGGTCTAGAATCCCCTTGGATATTTCTCAGAGACTCTTCAATATCCAGAAGATTCTAGAAAAAGTTGAGAATCTTCTGGGTGGTTTTCAGAGGATTCAGAATCTCTCCCAAGACCTCCAGAATCATTCTTAGTGTCTTCAGATGATTCTGAAGTTTCAAAATATTCTAGATGACTTTCAGAAGGTCTAGAATCCCCTTGGATATTTCTCAGAGGCTCTTCAATATCCAGAAGATTCTAGAAAAGGTTTAAAGTCTTTTAGAAGACCTCCAGAATCATTATCAGTGTCTTCAGATGATTCAAAAGTTTCAGAATATTCTAGGTGATGTTCAGAATGTTGTGAAGTTTCTTCAGAAGGTCAAGAATATGTAAGGAATATAGTACAAAGTTTTAAAAATTTTATTAAAACAATATTATTAATCAAAAATAATTATTACACATCTTGATCTACCCGATCATTGTTGGATTGAGCCTATTCTGTGTCAACCGATCCATGATCTTATCCTTGCCCACAACGAATAAATTGACGTTTGGCACCACATGACCATAATGCATATGTCTATCAGCCATGAAATTGAGGTATTTGAACGTATACGGCGCGCGCTCGTTCGGATCCGTCAAAGACAATGGGAACTCCATAGCACTGTTAAGAATACCATTACCATAACCCTTGACCATGAATCGACCGTCAAAGTCGAAAAGTTCGTTGATTCCAGGGAGGGGTAAATTGAAATTGCCAGAGACTTCTCGAATTTTTGACAAATCGTACTCGCCTCCAACGGTGAATGCTGAGATGAATGGTTGGTACATTCCGTCGTTAGTACTGAGAGGTGCGTCGGCGTAAGAGTCGTAGTTCTTGCGCACGTTTAATCCATGACCATTGACACCCTGGAAATAACCATAGGCTGCGCTAAATTGTCTGGTAACTTACGTTGACCGCATATCCTGCTCCCCAACCGTCGACAAGATCTTCAGTGTAGACAGCGGAGACCATATGGGTGAAGGGATTGAAAGCGGATCTGAAAATGAATAGATGACAGGGGGGGGCTCTCTTGGATCAGGTTATATACCTTCCTGAGAACGTGGCAGTTTGTCCGGGCAGCGAGACGTCGGGTACGGTTTGCGGTTTTTGGCCCGCTTTGTCTCCGGCAATGTAGAGGCCGGGAAAGAAGGGACCCGAACGCTCGTCGGTCATACCGGTGGGCAGTTGGAGGAGGCCGAGACCGCGCGGACGATCACGGATGAAGGGGGCTGGAATTGGAGAATGGTGGATTGCTTGAGAACCTGGTGTGTGCTTGGGAATCTAGTGGGAAGGTTGTGAACCCGGTGAGTAGCTCGAGAACCCTGTGGGTAGCTTGGGGAACCGATGGGGTAGATTGGGAACCTGGTGAGTAGCTTGGTGACCCAGTGGATTGTCTAGGAACCTCATGGGTAGGTTGGGGATCTGGTGAATAGCTCGGGAATCTAGTGGGCAGGTTGTGAACCCGGTGGGTAGCTCGGGAACCCTGTTGGTAGCTTGGGGAACCGATGGGGTAGATTGGGAACCCAGTGGATTGTCTAGGAACCTCATGGGTAGGTTGGGGATCTGGTGAATAGCTCGGGAATCTAGTGGGCAGGTTGTGAACCCGGTGGGTAGCTCGGGAACCCTGTGATAAGCTCGGTGACCCGGTGAGTAGCTAAGAAATCCTAAGGGTAGCTCTAGAACTCTGTGGGTAGCATGGGAACCCAATGGGTAGCTCGGGAACCCGATAGTTAACTTGGCAAACCTGATGGTTAGAATGGGTACCTGGTGAGTAGCTTGAGAACCCTGTAGGTAGCTTGGGGACACGATGGGTAGCTTGGGGACCCGATGGGTAGGTTGGGAATCTGGTGAGTAGCTCGGGGACCGCTAAGAAATTTTATAAGGTAGCTTTAGAACCCTGTGGGTAGCTTGGGAACCCGATAATTAACTTGGGAGCGTGATGGTTAGGATGGATACCCGGTGAGTAGCTTGAGAACCCTGTGGCTAGCCTGGGGAACCCAATGAGTAACTTGGGAACTCGGTGGGTAGCTTGAGAAGTCAGTCTGTAGCTTGGGAACCTTGTGGGTAGCTCGGGAACCTGGTTAAAAGCCTAGGAACACGGTCAAGTAGCTCGGGGACCCGGTGGGCAGCACGGGAACCCTATGGATAGCTCGGGAACCCAAAAAATGATAAAATTCAAAAATTGACGCCACAAAATCACGTCACTTTCCTCTGAAAATTTTCGAATTTACGTCACCAAATTTTGGCGTGAAAACTTAAATTCAAAAACCAAAGTTGAAGCCTCATAATAAGCCTATCGATAGCTCTAATTGATTTGCCCAAAAATCTACAGTAACCCCCGACCTACCTCTCGAAATGACCACATCGAGCAGCGATACAAACATCAACCATGATAGTAGTCGCATGACATTGAGGATGAGAATAGGAAGAACAGCTAGCCAGTAGGATTGATGTGTTTTGTGTCGTTTAACGATAGAGATGCGCGCAGGTTATCTTTCCCACAATTATCCCGTTTCAAAAGAGAAAAGACAAAAGACAACGACAAGCGACCGGATAAACGAGATTCGACCGAGATGACGGTGAACTTTCAAAGATTGATTTCAATAAAGCCGAGAAGATGATTGTGTATGGGAGGGTGGGGAACAAAAAACAATGTATATATATATAACATGACATTGGGTTTGTCATAAAATTTGCAATATTTCGAGAAATGGAACCTGTTTTTGTAAGCATTACGGCGAGATAGAAGATCAAATATTTTCACATCAAACATCATGTTGGATAGATTTGATGTTTGGGTGTTTGGATGGATAGGGGTACTACTGTGTAGTCCTCTGAAATTTCTGGAGATCATCTAGAATATTTTGAAGATTCTTAATAATCTGAAAATACTGAAAACGATTGTGGAGGTCTTGCGAAAGATTCTGAACCTTTTCTAGAATTCTTTGTATATTGAAAAGCCTTTGAGAAGTAGACAAGAGGATTCTGAACCTTCTGATGAAACTTTAGAACAATCTGAAGATCATCCAGAATATTTTGGAATTTTTGAATCATGTGAACATACTGAGAATGATTCTTGAGGTCTTGTGAAAGGTTCTGAATCCTTTGAAAACCACCCAGAAGATTCTTAACTTTTTCTAGAATCTTCTGGATATTGAAGAGCCTCTGAGAAATATCCAAGGGGATTCTAGACCTTCTGAAGGTCATCTGGAATATTCTGAAACTTCAGAATCATCTGAAGACACTAAGAATGATTCTGGAGGTCTTGGGAGAGATTCTGAATCCTTTGAAAACGACCCAGAAGATTCTTAACTTTTTCTAGAATCTTCTGGATATTGAAGAGTCTCTGAGATATATCCAAGGGGATTCTAGACCTTCTGAAGGTCATCTAGAATATTCTGAAACTTCAGAATCATCTGAAGACACTAAGAATGATTCTGGAGGTCTTGGGAGAGATTCTGAATCCTTTGAAAACGACCCAGAAGATTCTTAACTTTTTCTAGAATCTTCTGGATATTGAAGAGCCTCTGAGATATATCCAAGGAGATTCTAGACCTTCTGAAGGTCATCTAGAATATTCTGAAACTTCAGAATCATCTGAAGACACTAAGAATGATTCTGGAGGTCTTGGGAGAGATTCTGAATCCTTTGAAAACGACCCAGAAGATTCTTAACTTTTTCTAGAATCTTCTGGATATTGAAGAGTCTCTGAGATATATCCAAGGGGATTCTAGACCTTCTGAAGGTCATCTAGAATATTCTGAAACTTCAGAATCATCTGAAGACACTAAGAATGATTCTGGAGGTCTTGGGAGAGATTCTGAATCCTTTGAAAACGACCCAGAAGATTCTTAACTTTTTCTAGAATCTTCTGGATATTGAAGAGCCTCTGAGAAATATCCAAGGGGATTCTAGACCTTCTGAAGGTCATCTAGAATATTCTGAAACTTTTGAATCATTTGAAGATACTGAGAATATATCTCAGGAACCGATTAACCTAGCCACCCCCTAGGCATTAAAATGTCAATATTAGATGTTCAATAGTAATGAAATGCATATCTAAGAAACCAGAACACTTAGATGAAGCTTCAGAATCATCTGACTCTGAATGCTTCTGAATTCATAGAATTATTTCGGTATCGTCTAGAATTTTATGAAGCTTTAGAATCATCCGAGAAAACGGGTAGAAGATTTGAGACCTTCTGAACATCAACTAGAACATTCTGAACCCCCCATTATACTTTAGAAATCTTCGAAAATTCTTTGAAGCTTCAGAATCATCTAAAATCTGAATCGCTGTAGTCTAAATAAAGTATATGTTCATATCAATTTTCATTTTACTAGCTAGCAACTAAAAGGTTTCGTCATATCGTCATTATACTTCTTCTTTTTCTCTTTCGACTTTTCATCACTCTCCTTTTTATCCTTTTCCGGGTCGGCCGGTTTGAGCTCAACGTTCTCTTGGCCTCCATCCATTGACGGGCTCGCCCCATTCTTCTCATTCTGCTCCATTTCTTTGGCCATTTGAAGAGCCTTTTGATACATATTCTCATAATGCTGCAAAAAAAAAATGGGGGGTCTTTTAAAGGTACAGGGTGCCTCACCGAGTCTCTGGCGTTGGTGAATGCGTTCTTCTCCTTGGGCGCGTCATGAGTATTGTCCGCCTCGTCGGCAATTTTGACGCATGGCGTTGGCGGGTCGGGCACGAATAAATGTCCATGAGTTCGGGCGCGTGGTTGATACGTTTCGAGCACGTTGGCGACGTCGAAGCATGCGCGGCGTGTTCGCGTCATTGCGGCAAAGTGGATGTTGAACCATTCGTACATGAAGAGCGCGATGAAGAGACCGAGGTAGCCGCCGATGGGGCCGAAGATGACGCAAGATTGCAGGACGAGTGCGGCGGTGAGGAGGACGAGCAGACATGTGTTGAATGGGGCGCTGGAATTGATGGATATATGGGTAGATAAGGGTAGATACGGGTAGCTAACGGGTAGTGACGGGTAGATACGTGTAGATACGGGTAAATACGGGTAATTACGGGTAGATACGGGTAGATACGGGTAGATACGGGTAGATACGTGTAGATACGGGTAGATACGGATAGATACGGGTAGATACGGGTAAATACGGGTAGATACGGGTAGTTACGGGTAGATACGGGTAGATACGGGTAGATACGGGTGGATACGGGTAGATACGGGTGGATACGGGTGGGTAGATACGGGTAGATATGGTTAGAAACGGGTAGCTAACGGGTAGCTAACGGGTAGATACGGGTAGATACGGGTAGATACGGGTATATATGGGTAGTGACGGGTAGTGACGGGTAGTGACGGGTAGATATGGTTAAAAAATGGGTGTTAGGGTGAAAAACCGGGTGTTCGGGAAAAGAAGCCAGTGTTCAAGTAAAAAAAAACGGGTAAATGGGTGAAAAAACGGGTAAATACGGGTAGATAAGGGTATATACGGGTAGATACGGGTATATACGGGTATCTAACGGGTAGATACGGGTAGATATGGGTGAATGGGTAAAAAACGGGTAAAAGAGTAAAAAAAACGGGTAAATGGGTAAAAAAAACGGGTAAATGTGTAAAAAACGGGGTCAATGAGTAAACAAACGGGTAAATGGGTGAAAAAACATGTTGTTGGGTGAAAAAACGGGTAAATGGGTAAATGGGCGCCCACTTACGTATTATTGGCCGACGTCGACTTGCGCGGTGCTTTGCTACTAAACGCCGAATGGATAACACGTGGCTGTTGCGCAGGTTGTTGAGATCCCTCATCACTTGTCGCAGACACTGATGAACTATTCGAAACTAAATTATTTTCCGACATTCTCTAATTTGAAAAATGAAATGTTTAGCCAAACATTTTCACGTCTTCTCGGAGAGAAAAAAAAGATTAAAAATTAAACTTTTTTTTTTTTCGAAAAATTGTAGTTTCATCCGGAAATTCGATTATTTTTTATAATGGCTGCAGAAAAAAAAACACTCTCCCTGCCTCCCTCAATTTTTTTTCCTATTTTCCAGAAAAAAATGGATCCAGTTGATCTTATCTCGAATCCCCCAATGATGTTAGATTATTTTTGTTGTTTGTTTGAGACGACGGCAAAAATGTATTAGTACAAAAAAAAATTATATCATTGTGCTTGGATGAATGAATTCCCCTTTTTGTTATTTTCTTTTTGAGTCACACTAATCTTTTACAGTAGGAATAGCGCGAAAAATCGCTTTTTGCCCTTTCTTATCTATACAAAAAGGGTAGGCGAAGATATCTGTCTACGTGGTGCAGTGGTGGAGATGTTTGCCTTGCATGCACGCATGCGCGTGGGTTCGAGTCCCAGCTTGAGCGAAATTGTTTTTTCTTTTTTTCTTTTTCTGTTTTCCCAGAAAAATGTTTCATTCATTGCCAAAAAAATATACATTAAAAATTCTTCGAGACCAAGAACACATTATGAATATATATATGAGTTATCAGGAAAAAGAAAAGTTACATATCAAAGTCAAACGGGTCCACACGCCCGCCAAAAGAAAAGATCACAGATATATACACAAAATCGTGGGGACACAGAGACAGGGAAAAACCAAAAAAAAAAAAACAAATTTTACGACGCCTTCTTCTTCATTAGTCTGGGACTTGCGCGTGGGCTGATTCGTGGCGATGGTGATTTGCGTGACGTCGGCGATTTGCCACCCCCTTGTGATGTGGTGTTGGTGGCACCATTGGCGGCGTTCACAAAGTTGCTCAATGATACCGAAATGAGCCCGTTGAATTCGCCTAGAAAATAATAGTTGCTATGGAGAACAAAAAAAAAAGAAAAATTATCGGCGCCTCCATAGGGAATTGAACCCAACACCTCGCGCTCGACAACTCAACACACATCAACATTTCTATTCGTGCGCTGAGAGAAAGCGGCCTAGATGTCAATGATAAGAACGCTGACCTGACTCTTTTTGAAGATGTGGGCGAGGGGTGTCAACAATGACTTGTGGTGGCACCAAATTCGAGCTCATTTTGTTTGTGTGCTGTTTTCTGAAAAAACATATTCATTAATCTTGCGGATAGGATTATATGACACGGATTAGACATGTAAATCCGGTAAAAAAAACTTCGGTAACCCTCTGCAAAATACGTGACAAAAACCACCAAAAAACTTTAGCTCATCAGAATTTCAAATGACTTTAAAGTGGTTTTTTTTCATAAATGAAACATCTCCTCCCTTTAAAGAAAAGCCTCCGAAAAAAAATTTTTTTTTTCTCTAAAAAAGCGGCTAAAAACAACTTCCGATTGAACACCGGATAGAAGAATGAAGAAGGCGAGAAAATAAAATAAAAAAAAAAATGAAAAATAAAATCAAGAGTCAGAGATTTGAGTGTGTATGTGCGCGCACCTGACAACGAGCAGCAAAATAATAAAAAAAAGAAGAGTGCGCGGAAAAAGGGGCGGAGCTTGTGGTTTTCAGAGAAAAGAAAGAGAGATTTTTAGGTGATATGGGGGAGAGAAAAATATGTGACTTGAGGTAGCTAATTTTCTCTAGAATTTTCTGAAACTTTTCCAGACTTTTTGGAGAGATTTTGAAGCTTCAGAATATTTTTTGTGCTTCTGGAGATCGTCTAGAATATTCTAGACCTTCTGAAGACCATCCGGAGGCTTCTGAATAATCTAAAGTCACTGTGAACGATTCTGGAGGTCGTCTAGATGATTCTAGAAACTCTGAAGACTAACCAGTGGATTCTGAAGCTACTGGAGATCATCTAGAATGTTTTTAAGCTTCTGAATCATCTAAAAATATCATCAGTGATTCTGGAGGTCGTCTAGAATATTCTAGACCTTCTGAAGACCATCCGGAGGCTTCTGAATAATCTAAAGTCACTGTGAACGATTCTGGAGATCGCTTAGATGATTCTAGACCTTCTGAAGACTATCCGGATAATTCTGAATAATCTGAAGTCACTGTGAACCATTCTGGAGATCGTCTAGAATATTCTAGACCTTCTGAAGACCATCCGGAGGCTTCTGAATAATCTAAAGTCACTGTGAACGATTCTGGAGGTCGTCTAGATGATTCTAGAAACTCTGAAGACTAACCAGTGGATTCTGAAGCTACTGGAGATCATCTAGAATGTTTTTAAGCTTCTGAATGATCTAAAAATATCATCAGTGATTCTGGAGGTCGTCTAGATGATTCTAGGCCTTTTGAAGACCATCCGAAGGCTTCTAAATAATCTAAAGTCACGGTGAACGATTCCGGAGGTCGTCTAGATGATTCTAGACCTTCTGAAGATCATCCGGATAATTCTGAATAATCTGAAGTCACTGTGAACGATTCTGGAAATCGTCTAGATGATTCTAGATCTTCTGAAGATCATCCGAAGGCTTTTGAATAATCTGAAGTCACGATGAACGATTCTGGAGATTGTCTAGAATATTCTAGACCTTCTGAAGACTATCCGGAGAATTCTGAAGGTCTTCTAGATTCTTCGGAATATTGCAGAGCTTTTGAGAAATAAGCAAAGTGATTCTGAATTCTCTGAAGATTATCTAGAATGTGATGAAGCTTCTGAATCCCCTGAAAATTGCCCCGAAGATTCTAAATCTTTTCTAGAATCTTCTGGATATTCAAAAGCTTCTGAGAAGTAGACAAGGGGATTCTGAGAACTTCTACAACATCACAAAGCTTCAGACTCATCAGTAGAAACTCTGAAGGGTTCTAGAAACATTCCAGAATATTCTGAATCCATATAACTCTTCTAGAATATGCTAGACCTTCTGTAAGAGATTCTGAATCCTGGCTCAAATAAATTCACTTCATTTCTCAATTTCAGTCTGTGTCTCAGTCGTCGACGATTCCGAATCACTCTTCGACTTCTCCATCTCCGATTTCAACACCTCAAAAATCTGGAAAAGAAAATCTTTAAAAATTCTCAAGAATGATTAATAATCCCCTTCGGGATTAAAAAACCAAGAAAAAAAAATAAAAAATTTTTTTTTCGACAATTTCTGAGCGTTCTCTAATCCCCTATTAAAGATGGCGTGTATTTTTCAACTTTTGCAAAAAAAAAATCGGATTTTTTTGTGTACAAACCTCTCTTTTCGGCTTAGTGCTCAAAAATTGAGCAAGTTTTTCGAGTGATTGACGATTTTCAGCAACATACACCTGAAAATATCGATTTTTTGATAGCTATTTTCAGGCCCAGGGTACTGTACCTCAGTCTCCCACATTCCATGCATAATTTTCGTCAAATCCACCTCATCCAGTCCAATGCCATGTGTCAAAAGTGGTGAAAATCTGCAAAAAAAAAGTCGTGCGTTGCGGTCACGCGTCGCGGTCAGACTACATTTTTGCTAAATATTTTAATCGTTCTCCAAATTTTCATTTTTTTTTTGAGAGTCACAATTGTGAAAACTACTTCCGGGCTTTTTTTGAACAGAAAAAAAGTTGGCTTGAGAAAAAAGTGGGAAATTTTAAAAATTTGAATTTTTGAGTTTTGTAGGTTGTATTTTTTAAAGGAACATGGAGTCTTTTAAAGGAACATGGAGTCTTTTAAAGGAACTTGGAGTACTTTAAAGGGACATAGACTTTCAAAGGAACATGGAGTCTTTCAAAGGAACATGGAGTACTTTAAAGGGACACGAACTAATTTTTGAAGAAACATGAAGAAGTTATTCAAAGGATCATAAACATACTTTTAAAGGAACATGGAGTCTTTTAAAGGAACATGGAGTACTTTAAAGGGACATAGACTTTCAAAGGAACATGGAGTCTTTCAAAGGGACACGAACTAATTTTTGAAGAAACATGAAGAAGTTATTCAAAGGATCATAAACATACTTTTAAAGGAACATGGATTACTTTAAAGGGACATGAACACTATTTTTAAAGGAACATAGACAAACTTTTAAAACAGGAACATGTACACATAATTAAAGGGACATAGACAAACTTTTAAAGGAACATATACTTTTTTAAGGAACATAGAACATGTTCTTTTTTTTAAAGGACCACGATCACACTTTCAAAGGGACATAATAAAAGCAGTTTTAAAGGGACATATAAAACATTAAAGGTACATATGTTCAGGCCATGTTATATACGCCACCCATTCCCTTCACTCACCTAAAATAGGGGCATCCAATCGAGTGACACCACTCTCTCGCATACTTCACCGGTTGTCCATTCGACGCCGTGCACTCTTTGATCAACACATTCAACATATTTCTCGTGTTTCCAATCGTTTTGTAGAACGACTTGGCGAGTTGAAGGGGATTCTTGATGGTGGGGATGCTCAAATCGATTCCATCAATTTTTTCGGCGGCAAAGATGCCGGTTCCCAGCGAGACGACGCAACCAATCTTCCAGTTACCTTTCGCAGCTCGGTCCGATTCAGATTTCTGGAAAATGATTATCAGGTTACCCAGGCTGCCCGTATCTACCCGTATTTACCCGCATCTACCCGAACACTACCTGTATCTACCCGTATCTACCCGTATCTACCCGTATCTACCCGTATCTACCCGTATCTACCCGTTAGCTACCCGTATCTACCCGTTAGCTACACGTATCTACCCGAATCTACCCGTTAGCTACCCGTTAGGTACCCGAATCTACCCGTTAGCTACCCGTTAGCTACCCGTATCTACCCGTTAGCTACCCGTATCTACCCCTATCTACCCGTATCTACCGGTTAGCTACCCGTATCTACCCGTATCTACCCGTTAGGTACCCGTATCTACCCGTTATCTACCCGTATCTACCCGTTAGCTACCCGTTAGCTACCCGTATCAACCCGTATCAACCCGTATCTACTCGTATCTACACGTATCTACTCGTATCTACTCGTATCTACCCGTATCTACCCGCATCTACCCGAATACTACCTGTATCTACCCGTAGCTACCCGTATCTACCCGTATCTACCCGTATCTACCCGTATCTACCCGTATTCACCCGTTAGCTACCCGTATCTACCCGTTAGCTACCCGTATCTACCCGTTAGCTACCCGTTAGCTACCCGTATCAACCCGTATCAACCCGTATCTACTCGTATCTACACGTATCTACTCGTATCTACTCGTATCTACCCGTATCTACCCGCATCTACCCGAATACTACCTGTATCTACCCGTATCTACCCGTATCTACCCGTATCTACCCGTTAGCTACCCGTATCTACTCGTATCTACCCGTATCTACCCCTATCTACCCGTTAGCTACCCGTATCTACCTGTATCTACCCGTATCTACTCGTATCTACCCGTATCTACCCGTATCTACCCGTTAGCTACCCGTATCTACCCGTATCTACCCGTATACCCACCGCAAAAGTCTTCTCAAGTTTATTGACCAGCTGGAAGTCGGCAATTAGTGGAAGTGTCGGATTGTTGGCAATCAATCCACCATCTGACAGACCATTGAATGACTCGAAGAAATACGGGGCGGCTCTGAGGGCAAAGAACTTGCGACCTATAGAACCTATAGAACTCACGTGGTGCATCGTAGCGCCTTCCACAACTCCACCTTGCTGGGATCAAAAAACTTGTAGTGATCTCTGGCCTCTTCGGGCATCTCGGGGCAATAGGAGCGGAAGAGCAACAGTTGTGGTGGGATCATTCGTGTGTCGGTGACGGTGACAAAAACACGATGGCGTTTGATTATGTTCATTTTGGAGTCGTCCCACGCGGTGACGTGTCGCGCGATGTATTCAATGCCCGACGCGTTGTAGCGAGGCCAGTGCGAGCGACTGTGCGCTTTGGTAAAGACGCGGTCGCGCATGTCGAGCAACAATTTGCGCACATCTTCGAGGTCTCGATTGGTGGATAGGAGAAGAGCGATGACACCACCACAACTGGTCCCACCAAAATCGTCAATCTTCTCAACGAGTTTTGAATCGAGTAAAGCGTTCAGGTGTAGCATTATCTGCAATATGATATAGTTGTCGTGAGGTCTGGTGTTTGATCCGCAATTTCAAAACAACTACGTTGCAGACCAAACACCATATCTCACGACAATTTCGCTAAATCAGGTGAAGTGGGTCATTGAGTGATTATTTAAAAGTACAACACATTTTTGTGTTTCTCAAAAAATCTTTGAACAATTGTCGTAAGGTCTGGTGTTTGGTCTGCAGCATTTAAACGGAGTTCTAGGAGTGCAGACATGACACCATATCTTACGACAATTGCTCTGGGTTAGCTAAAATAGGTATCCTGGGTGATTTAGGGGTGTAGATCACGAATATGACGCCCAATTTATGATCTATATTCTTTGTGATCTACAAAAATGTCGTAAGATATGGTGTTTGGTCTGCATTTTTGGAATACAATCATGTTGTAGGCAAGACACCATATCTTACGACAACCGCACTAAAACTAGCTCTACCGGGTGAAGATCACGAAAATTATCTCAATTCGTGATCTAGATTTTTTTGTGATTTAAAATTTTGAAAAACATGTCGTAAGGTATGATGTTCGGTCCGCAACTTTGAAATAAATATTGCAGACAAGACACCATATCTTACGACAATCGGTGACGCGGGTAATTAAGGGATGTAGATGACGAATCTGATATCCAAATTACTCGATTTTTTTAAAACATGTCGTAAGGTCTGGTGTTTGGTCCGCAACGTCAAAATGGCTATGTTGCAGACCAAACACTAGGCCTTACGACAATTGCTCTAAGCTAGCCATCCCATGTCGTAAGATATGGTGTTTGGTCCGCAGATAAGACACCATATATGACGACAGTTTCTCTAAATTTTTCGAAAATTGGTGACCTGGTTATTTCAGGGATGTTTCTGATCTACAAAATCTCCAATTTCTAATCTACAATTTTGAAAAAGATGTCGTAAGGTCTGTTGTTTGGTCTGCAACTTTGAAAAAGTCTGGGTAGGTTGCAGATGACACACCTTATCCTACGACAATTTCTCTAAAAGAGTCAAAAATTTGGTATATTTTTGAAAAAAAAATGTCGTGAGGTATTGTGTTTGGTCCGCAATTTCAAAAAAAGAACCATGTTGCAGACTAAACACCATATCTTACGAATTTGTAATATCTGTAAATTCAAGTAAATTCTGTGATATACACTCCTAAACATGTCGTAAGGTCTGGTGTTTAGCCCGCAACTTTGCCGAAACTCAGCTGCAGACAGGACACCATATCTTACGACACTTTCTCTAAACCATTCGAAAATCACTACCCTGGGTAATTCAGGGGTGCAGATCACGAATATGATACCCAAATCGTTACCTGAACAGTGATCAACGCTCTAACACCCCCTCCATCCAACGCAAACAACACACGTTCATTGTCATCCCATTTGGTTTTCTCTTTAAGAAGTTGATCGTTGACCAGCTCATCGACGTCGACCACCGGATCCGTGCATTTTGGCGTTTTTCCCTTGTCAAGCGAGTTGAGATCATCGATGATTTTCTCATCGGTGGCCAGATCGACAGGGGTGAGCCCATTGTTATTGTGCACTTTCCAGATGGCCACTGGGGCGCAGAGCACAACGAGCATACGCATGATTTTTTGCTGATTATTCTGGAAACAGAAGATGTCTAGATAGGCCGAAATGGAACCTACCATGACAGCCACGTGGCACGCATTGTTGCCCGATTCATCGGTCATTTTCAGATCCACATGATTGATATAGAGCTGGAAATTGGAGAATGCTTTGGGGGTGATTTTGGAGGTCTCCCCTCAATAGGGTAGTTGGCGGGGGAGACCCCCTCCGGACCCCTTTCTGAAAGGTCCTTCGGACTTCCTACTCACCCGATATAGTAGGTCAAAATTGCCGAATCTTGACGCATTCATCAACGCCTCCAAATGACTGGTGACGTTCTGAAGAAATTAGGGGATATATACAGTATCACAAGTATACGGTATGTACTCACCGACAAGTCATAGTCAATACTAAAGTGTTCGACACGTGTCCGTTCTGCTGAGCCACCCTTTTTCGAGCTCGACGACGCCTCGGAGCTCTTTGATCGTTTTCTGAACATGATCTTACTTCGCAACTTGTTTAATGGTTTCTTTTTCGATTTCATTTTTCTTATTTTTAGGGAGGTTTCCTTTTTTGAATGACACCTAGAAATGAGGGAATGTGGGATTTCCTAAGGGTTCAGTTTCAGAGGTCACGTTTTGTTTGACAGGTTCTAATTGTGCCCAATTTTGGCATTCGTCGAGCTACGGTTATTTGGTACACTAGATGTTGTCAAGGCACCACTGCTTGACAGCTCAGATCTTGTCAAGCGGCGGCTACTAGACACACTAGATGTTGTCAAGGCATTGCTGCCGGACAGCTCTGATCTTGCCAAGCGGTGGTTACTTAACACACTAGATGTTGTCAAGGCACCACTGCTTGACAGCTCAGATCTTGTCAAGCGGCGGCTACTAGACACACTAGATGTTGTCAAGGCATTGCTGCCGGACAGCTCTGATCTTGCCAAGCGGTGGTTACTTAACACACTAGATGTTGTCAAGGCACCACTGCTTGACAGCTCAGATCTTGTCAAGCGGCGGCTACTAGACACACTAGATGTTGTCAAGGCATTGCTGCCGGACAGCTCTGATCTTGCCAAGCGGTGGTTACTTAACACACTAGATGCTGTCAAGGCACCACTGCTTGAAAGCTCAGATCTTGTCAAGCGGCGGCTACTAGACACACTAGATGTTGTCAAGGCATTGCTGCCGGACAGCTCTGATCTTGCCAAGCGGCGGTTACTTAACACACTAGATGTTGTCAAGGCACCACTGCTTGGAAGCTCAGATCTTGTCAAGCGGCAGCTACTAGACACAATAGATGTTGTCAAGGCACCACTGCTTGACAGCTCAGATCTTGCCAAGCGGCAGCTACTAGACACAATAGATGTTGTCAAGGCATTGCTGCCGGACAGCTCAGATCTTGCCAAGCGGTGGTTACTTAACACACTAGATGTTGTCAAGGCACCACTGCTTGACAGCTCAGATCTTGTCAAGCGGCGGCTACTAGACACACTAGATGTTGTCAAGGCATTGCTGCCGGACAGCTCTGATCTTGTCAAGCGGTGGTTACTTAACACACTAGTTGTTGTCAAGGCACCACTGCTTGACAGCTCAGACCTTGACTGATATACTCCCAATGGAACATATGGTTGGTTTTGTTCTCGATTTTTTGGTCTGTATTCTGTGACTTGTTATTATATCCAAAGAACACTCATTGTCAGAACCATTTTATTCCTGCTATACTCTCTAGAGTAACAGAGTAATATTTATACGTTTTTGTTGGTTTGATCTTCATTCCTCTTTCCACTTGGTTAATTATATAGTTGGGGAGGCATTTTTTGTTTAATTTTGAATATAAAAATTGTTGAGGCATTCAGAATTTAGTTCAGATATAAAATTATCTAGTTATAAATTATGATATAGTGATATCCTGAGCCTGAGCCATATCCATAGCCTGAGTTAAAGTCTGAGCTAGAACTTGAGCCATAGCTTGAACCTAAGTATGAGCCATAGTTTGAGCTATAATCTGAGCTATAGCCTGAACCATAACCTGAGCTCTAGCCTGAGCCCTAGCCTGAGCCCTAGCCTGAGCCATAGCCTGAGCCTAAGCCTGAGCTCTAGTCTGAGCCTAAGCATGAGCCATAGCCTGAGCCTAAGCCTGAGCCCTAGCCTGAACCATAGCCTGAGCCATAGCCTGAGCCTAAACCTAAGCTAGAACTTGAGCCCAAGGGAAAAAAAAAGCTAGAACTTGAGCCCAATTAGCCCTAGCCTGAGCCTAAGCCTGAGCCATAGCGTGAGCCCTAGCCTGAGCCATATCCTGAGCCCTAGCCTGAGCCTAAACCTGAGCCATAGCCTGAACCATAGCCTGAGCCTAAGCCTGAGCCCTAGCCTGAGCCATAGCCTGAGCCCTAGCCTTAGCCCTAGCCTGAGCTATAGCCTGAGCCTAAGCCTGAGCCAAAGCCTGAGCCCTAGCCTGAACCATAGCCTGAGCCTAAGCCTGAGCTCTAGTCTGAGCCTAAGCATGAGCCATAGCCTGAATTATAGCCTGAGCCTAAGCCTGAGCCATAGCCTGATGAGCCTAAGCCTGAGCCTGCGCTTTAACCATAGCCTAAGCTAAAACTTGAGCCCAAACCTAGTCCGAACCTAGCCTAAGCCTGAGCATAGTTTATACATCTCTGTTCAACTTGTATACTCCCTAAGAGAGTGGGATGACTGGATTGTTTTTGCTCTGCTCTAAACCTCATTTCAGTTTTTTTGTGTGCTCTGTGGCGTGTGATAATTGCTCTAGAAAAATTCTTCATTTTTGCACAAACTTGATCAAATTTTCTCTATCCTTGTCCATAAATTAGGTGTCTATTATTAACCAGGACCGATGATATTTTCAATTTTCAAAGAACTTTTAATCACGTTTTAATTCATGTCATACATGAATCATACTTTAAAGTGACTCCATATCTGATAAATCACAAAAATTCTCGAATATTTTCACTCTCTCCCTACAATGACTTCAACAGCACTTACCACTATAACTTATGATTATACTCTCAATCTATTTTTTCTCAGAAATGTTCAATATCTTTCTTACCTGAAGCCAACACATATCACCTCTTCCTGGAGAAAAACATTTTTTTTTGTTGATTAACATGTTTTGTGTTGTGCCACACGTTCTATGTTAACCAAAAATCAATTTTCGAGTTTCTAACGAGCCATTCAGTCTGGCGTGGTTTTGTAGTTCTTTTGAAAGATATTTATTTCTGATGCATTGTGTGCGGTTTTATGATAACATTACTCTCTTCATCTCTGACATTTATCTAACTCTCTGTGTCTCTCATAATATCATTACCCTCTGCATATCTGACCTATCTCTAGTTCTCTACGTCTCTCACACTGATCTATCTCTAATCCTCTGCTCTTTAAATCATTGTTTTTTGATTATCACATGTCTCGAAATTTTGCAAAAAAATAGGCATAAAAACTCAGCATGACTTCCAAAATATTCAGCGATTTTACAAGTTTCGAAATATGTTTGTCTCTCTTGTTGTCTACGTCTCTAACTTTCTAGCACTCTTTCAATTTCTAGCTGTCTGTGTCTCTAACATGTCCAGCACTCTATGAGTCTCTTATCTATCTCTAGCTTTCTGTGTCTCTCATGTTCTTCACACTCTCTAAGTCTCTTATCTATCTCTAGCTGTCTGTGTCTCTCATGTTCTTCACACTCTCTGAGTCTCTCATCTATCCCTAGCTGTCTGTGTCTCTCATGTTCTTCACACTCTCTGAGTCTCTCATCTATCCCTAGCTGTCTGTGTCTCTAACATGTTCAGCACTCTATGAGTCTCTAACCATTCTCTGTTTGTCTGTGTCTCTCATTAAACTTGCAATCTCTGCGTCTCTTATCAACCTCTAGCTATCTTTGTCTCTAAAATGTAGAGCACTCTCTGAATCTCTTATCTAGCTGCGTCTCTCTCCTATCTCTGTCTGTCTGTGTCTCTAATGTTCCTCACACTCTCTGAGTCTCTCACCTATTTGAGTCTTTCACCTATCTCTGTCTTTCTGTGTCTCTCATGTTCTTCACACTCTCTAAGTCTCTTATCTATCTCTAGCTGTCTGTGTCTCTTATTATACTTGCACTCTCGGAGTTACTTTTTCTCTATCTCTCTGTGTCTCTCATTTCACTTGCACTCTCTGCGTCTCTTGGCTGTCTGCGTCTCTCACCTATCTCTATCTGACTGCGGATCTAATTTAACTCGCACTTTATGAGTCTCTAACCTTCTCTGTCTGTCTGAGTCTCTCACCTATCAGTCTCTCTTATCTATCTCTCGTATGCCTGCGTCTCTCATTTTAATTGCACTTTCTGAGTCTCCCCCTCTCTGCGTCTCTCTACCTCTCCAACACGCCCAGTCCTCTCGCTGTCTCCGTCTCCGACGTATCTTGCATAACCTCTCATCACATGATATCAACGCCTACACGAGCATCACCAATTACGTACCCCCCATAGGCATTCTCATTTTTCACATTATTATTCATTCTCGCCAATTTTTCAGAAACCAAAAAATCATTTGTGACTTCCTCACCAAACTATAGTGTATTCTTTTCGTCATCAGCCCTTCCTTTATTTTTTGTACTTCTTGCTACAAAAACACTCCCATTTATGACATTGTTTAGTAGTCCTAATAATCCTATATATTTTTAGGTATGAACGAGACATTGAATATATTGGAACTCCGAACTGCGACAAGTTTCCGGATCTATGTTCCAGTTATTGATGCATTGACTTTTCTCACAATAATCGCGTCGGTTTTCGCGATAAGAAGTCTGAAACAAAAACAGTTGTTCAACAAACCAACAAATCACTTGATTGTTTCTAATATTATTTGTCAAAACATTCATAATTTTTCCTATTCTTACATTGAGGTGAGTATTCTCCCGTGTAGTCGCAGAGATTGTTTTCTCCCTTTTAGACCTGGTCCCTTTATCGATCCCTTGTGTACTCCACGGATGTGAACAATATCATGTTTCAAAGCTGGGAGTGTTATTACTCTCATGTCTTCAATTCTTGCTCGAGAATCCTGCTCATTTACATCGAGATCAGTTTGAATATCGATCGAATTTTGTGTAGGGTCTGGCCTATAATGAATGAAACATCTCGCCCTGCAGTACTTCTGATCGGTCTTACGTTTATCGCAGCTTACGCAACAGGAATCACAATTCATTTGATCTATCCACCACCGATGAATACGACAACGAGTTGCTTTAGGGAGATTGATTTGACTGTGAATTTGGATGCGTAAGTTTCACGAGAGATAGAGAGATAGAGAGATAGAGAGATAGAGAGATAGAGAGATAGAGAGATAGAGAGATAGAGAGATAGAGAGATAGAGAGATAGAGAGATAGAGAGATAGAGAGATAGAGAGATAGAGAGATAGAGAGATAGAGAGATAGAGAGATAGAGAGATAGAGAGATAGAGAGATAGAGAGATAGAGAGATAGAGAGATAGAGAGATATTGTTGTTCAATCGAGCAGCCGACAATTTCCGGATTTCTCTGGGTGGTATGTACTGTGTTTGTCTGCGCAAGAAACATATCAGACAGCAAAAATCGTGAAATGTCGGTCCCTTTTTTCAAAGTAACCAAGTGCGATTGTGAAATGAGCTAATTTAAACGATGATCAATTGAATACTTCCATTTCTAAATCCTTATTTAGAACCCATAGAAAACATCAACGGACACCTCTGAACTGACGTTTTTCAAACCGATTTTCTCGACTCTAACACAGATCGAAAAAATAGTACTTTGTAGATGTCTGCATCGTTAAAGTACACCAACATTTATGCATTCTCTGCATAGAAACTGGTAATTTTAAAAATAATGTTACTTTTTTCCGAGTCTGGCTGGTGAATATGAATCGGGACCTGATTTTCTAAAAATAAAATAGAATTGCTTTTGATATTTGGTTCATACATTCGTGGTTTATTACATTACTTTTATATATGTAACTAAATCACCCCATTAAGAACCATAATGTGTCGGTGCATAAGTACCCAATTGAGAGCTCTAGGTTCACGCGCTAAACCACAGGAAAAAAAAGCAAGCGGAGTGTCGTAAATTACGCCTTCAAAAAGTACATTTTCAGAGTTCAAAAATATAGATTTGAAACCTAGTTTTTTCCAGAACAAACCTGCTCTTCTACTCAATGTCGGCATTCATCTGCTTAGCTTTGGATATTTTCATGATGGTTAAATTGTTTAAAGGAAAAAGACAAGAAAAAAAATCGTACAACCTTGCGAAAAAATACAATTCACTAGAAGAATATTACTCATTGGCAGCTGTTTCGTCGATTTCGATTATTCAAATGATTTGCACATCATTTTATTCAGTCAGCATGTTTGTTGCTAATAAACTGAATCGTCAAGTGCCGAATACGATGGATGTGAATACATTGAGATGGTGTTTTGTAAGTTTAAAAAATATATACAATTCAAAATTCCAGAGCTGTTGAAATGGAATGTACCCCAGATGGGCATTTTCCCAGTTTAAATGGGAAAAATGAGTAAAATTGTTCACGTGGGAAAATCCTAGATAAACATTACCATCCCATGGGAGCCCAGGTGGGCTTCTTTTTTCTTTCATTTCTTGAAAAAAATGCGACTTTTTTATGAAATGAACAAAAAACGACAAATCCGTCAGAAAAAAAAATACAAAACGTGAACTTTTTCTACATTTTTGGAATTATATTTCCCACCTGGGAAAGCGCAGCCCACTCCAGTTTATCTGGTCATTTCTCGAAGTGGGGTGGGATGGAATGGGCATTTTTATCTGGGCTATCTGGAGCCCACATTTTGCCCATTTCAACAGCTCTGCAAAATTCTAAAAAAAAATACGAGAAATGTCAATAAATGTGAAAACAATTACAGGAAATGTCGAAAAAAAAACACGTTTGAGACTATTTTAATTTTTTTTTTTAAACTTTTACATAGAAATCAGATAATTGATTCGGTCGATGAATGTGAAAAAATGTCGAAATTGAAAAAAAAATACAAGAAATATAAAAAAAAAAAACACGTTTCAAACCAGAAAATTGAGTTTGTCGCAAAATGTAAAAAAAATCGATTTTTTTTCAAAAAAATTACCAGAAAATTGAGTTTGTATTCGACATTTTTGAAAAAGTTCTCATGAAAAACAAGAAAAGAGAAGTTTCTCACAAAAAATGCAGAAAAATGTCAAGAAATGTCGAAAAATGTCGAAAAATGTAGAAAAAAACCCTTTTCAAACCATTTTCGATTTTATTCAAAAAGTTTACCAGAAAATTGAGTTTGTTGAGAAATGTCGAAAAATGTAGAGAAAATTCTTATATTCGACTTTTGAAAAAACCTATTTTCAATGATTCACCAGAAATTTTCCACTTTTCCCACAAAAAAACAAAAAAAACGACAAAAATATCGTGAAATGTGGGAAAAAAAATGTTTTAACCCATTTCCGAAGTTAATTTTGTCGAGAAATGCAGAAAAATGTAAAGAAATGTCGAAAATTGATTTTTTTTTCCAGACCACCCCCTACAGCTCATTCCTTATCCCCTGCCAAATTCTCTTCGTCATCTGGTGGATCGAAAGAAAACGTCGCTGTCGAATCCAAAAAATTCGAAATCAAATCGAAAACTCTGTAGATTATTTCTATAGATTGGATAAATTATGGAATAAATCACCTTAACTATAAACTATACGCTGTTTCGTTCTCAATAAACAGGTGAAAAAAAAACGAATTTTTTCGGCCGAGCCGCGAAAACCTATTATTATAACATATATATGTATTAGAAGTTGGTTTTTTTTCTCACTTGCTGGGGTAATTTCGATTTTTAGTCACTTTTATTCAGAGTTTTTGAGAGAGCTATGTATTGTGTGAGTGAGGAGCAAGTTGAGCTCCAAACATCGTGGATTCTAAAAATCAATATCTTCTATTGTTCCCTATCATCATGCTTGACCTTTATTGGAACCGTTTTGTGTATCAAAACATTGCGACAACACCCAATATTTCATGATTCGGTGCAAATGTTGTTGTACTTGGCGTTGGCTTTTTGTAATATTCATGATATTGCGCATATTGGGATTCAGGTGAGTGAACTTGAGGAGAATGCACCTGTTGTTGATTACGTGGCGAAATTCATGAAAAAAGTATGGTTTTTTGACACGTAGGGTTTTGTTTCACATATGTAGGTGTCTGACACGTGGATTCTAGACCTAAAATTCTGAATCGTGGATTCTGGATTTAGAACTATGACATTTGGATTCTGAGTCTAGGATTCTAACACGTGGATTCTAGGTCTAAGATTCTGAAACGTGTATTCTCGATCAAGAACTTTGATACGTGGATTCTGGGTTCTAGATTTTGGACCTACAATTCTGGATTTAGAATTTTGAATCTAGGATTCTGACACGTGGATTCTTGAACTAAATATCTCACACGTGAATTCTGGATCTAGGATTATCACACGTGGATTCTAGACCTAAAATTCTGTCACGTGTATTCTGAAATATGGATTCTGAATCTGTCATTCTAACACGTCGATTTAGAACCTAGCTGTCTAAAGCGTGGATTCTAGACCTAAAATTCTGAATCGTGGATTCTGGATTTAGAACTATGACATGTGGATTCTGAGTCTAGGATTCTAACACGTGGATTCTAGGTCTAAGATTCTGAAACGTGTATTCTCGATCAAGAACTCTGATACGTGGATTCTGGGTTCTAGATTTTGGACCTACAATTCTGGATTTAGAATTTTGAATCTAGGATTCTGACACGTGGATTCTTGAACTAAATATCTCACACGTGAATTCTGGATCTAGGATTATCACACGTGGATTCTAGACCTAAAATTCTGTCACGTGTATTCTGAAATATGGATTCTGAATCTGTCATTCTAACACGTCGATTTAGAACCTAGCTGTCTAAGGCGTGGATTCTAGACCTAAAATTCTGTCACGTGTATTCTGAATCTAGGATTCTGAATCTAGAATTCTGGTATCTGCTCCTATATCCCTAAAGCCAAGATTCTGTACCTCAATTTCTGCCACTTCGATTTTGAACCTGATGTACACCTAGTCGGAAATGAAAGCCCACATTTTTTTTTGCTCTTTCCAAAGAAACCTGTATTTATGTATCCTTTAACAACATGTACTTCATACACATGAAAATGAATCATATATACTTCCCACAGTATCGTAATTATCTTCAGGGATAGTTCGAGTGAACTGTTGATGGGGTCAGAGATTAGAGTTAGATTTTTGACACGTGGGTCCTAGACTATGGATTCAGACATATGAATTCGGGTTCAATTGATTCTGAAGTCCAGATTCTATGCCGAAGATTCTGACATCTGAATTCGAGACCAAAGATTCACACATTCTGATTCAGGTTCAAAGATCCTCAAGTCTAGGTTCTAGATCAAACAATTTACATCCACCTTGTATATCAAGCATTCAGGCACCTGAACTCTGAGCCATGGACTCTGACTTCTGAATTCTAGACCCCAGATTCTGGACCAAGGATTCAGACATATGAATTCTGGACCGAGGTGTCTAACATCTGAATTCTGAAGCAAGGATTCAGACATCTTAATCATGGATCTTAGATTCTTATGTCCAGATTCTGAACCATGGATTTTTTCGACCAGATTCTGGATCAAGCATTTTTACATCTGAGTTCTGGACCTTAAATTCTTAGGTCCAGATTCTAGACCTAAGATTCTGAAGTCTAGATTCTGAACCGATGTATCTGACATCTGAATTCGGGACCTGAGAATCTGATTTCTAGATTCTGGGCCAAGGATTCAGAAATCAGAATCATGGACCTGCGATTTTAACCTCCAGATTCTGGACATAATATTCTTATGTCCAGATTCTGAAGCAAGGATTCAGATATATGAATTCTGTACATGAGATTGTTATGTCCAGATGCTGGACGATGGATTCAGACATCTGAATTCTGGACCTAAAATTCTGATATCTAACTTCTGGATCTAAGATTCTGAAGTCCAGATTCTGAACCATGGATTCTTACTTCCAGATTCTGGATCAAGCATTCAGACATCTGAGTTCTGGACCTAAGATTCTTGAGTTCATATTCTGAACCATGGATTCTTACGTCCACATTGTATACCAAGGAT